>JASEVX010000005.1:31348713-31452531 GCA_031761405.1 Serripes groenlandicus
TAACACTTTACCATATACGGACAACATTTGATGCCTTTGCAGCATTGCCCAGCTTGACCAACACTCTTTAAGATGATAGATCGGTACAAGTCATAGTGACCTCTGTCATTCGTCAAGTCTTATGTTGGAAGATAGCCAATTCATAGATCTGATATGCAAATAAGACGCAGTTTTTAAACAATCAAAGCATTCAACATGTTTACGCGCTTTCTGCACCTCAAACCAAAGCCATGTGATGCATGTGGACCGGGTAGTTTTTTAACGATTAATTGTAGGTTTGTTTGTGATGCATGGCGATGGGTGTGGCTAATAAGATACGATCTCGGATCTATGAATTGCCTGGGAAGTATGTTGTTTGGAGTATTATGCTGATGTGTGGAAACACATGATTAACCCTTTCCCACATACATCAATTCCGCAGCAGAAGACATTTGAAATTGTCTCGGCAAAAATATGAAAATTCTCTGTAAAAGAAAGTAAAATTTACAAATTAAGTTGAAAAAATTGTGGTAAAAGGTGAAATTGCTTATTATGATCAATTTCACCTTTTGCGACAATGTTTTCAAGAAGTTGTCTGCTGACCTAAGAGGAGTCAGGAAGTGTCTACATATAAGAAAAGGTTAAGTAAACTATTAACTGCTGTGATATAATTGAAATACTGAATAAAATTCAACTGTTCCATGAAAACAATTCAAATGTCATTATTCATTTTCCACATGCAAGATGCATTTTGATTTTCATGCTGCAGCTAGACGACTTCAACAATGTGATAAAATGGGCTACAATATTTTCAACTCCATTCAATATTTATACTTTCATTTTCAGAAATACTTCAAAGTTTTAAATTGTCAAGGTGTTTTTTAAGTTGATATCAGTAGATGAGCAATATCTCATTTTGCCACAATGTTTTAAAAAGTCATCTGCTTTGCTTCTACGGCAGTTGCCATAACAGCACAAAGTGTGTGTTAAGTTCCAGGTCCTTCAAATGAAACTGAATTTAGTGGAGTCTATTAGATTTTTGACCTTGTTCTTGAGCTCAATAAAAACTGAAAGATTTTGTAATTGGATTTTTCGAGCTGTGGCCAGAAGCAGTAATGAAGTTTGGATGGTAACCTAGTTTCGTCCCTTTCATCGCTATGGGCTTGGTCTCTTCATATCTTGTGTTGTGTTGTACATTGTCTTAACCCTTTTCCTTATATAGATGCTTTCTGACACCTCTGCAGCAGACAGCTTTTTGAAAACATGGCGACAAAAGAAGAAATTGCTCAAAGCGAGCAATTTCTCCTTTTGTCACCATGTTTACAACTCTATTCAATTATTGTACTTTCATTTAAAGGTAGTTTCCAATTTTTTTCTGGTATGTTTTCAAAGTCGTCTGCTGCAGATTTGTTGTATGTGGGAACAGGTTTTAACAGTATTTCAGTTATATCAGAACATTTATTCATCATTCTTTGGTATATAAGAAACTAGTCTATGTAATGTCCCTTGCCAAAGGGTACTCTACCATCCCCATTATCCCCCATGCCGTAACCACTGTGTAAGAGAGGATTACTTTGTTGAAGTTTTTAAGCAAACGTTGAAGAAAACATCGATGTAAGCAGAAGTTTTGAGAAACTGGAATGAGGTTTTATCCGTTTTCTTTAACATTTTGAAGAAAACATTTTAGAAAATATGTAAACAGATATTTGAAAGATATATCTTTTTAGCTCACTAATGTGCTTAAAGTGCTCAAGGTGAGCTATTGTGATCACATTTTGTCCGTTGTGCGTCATCAACAATTCTACAGGCATTTTACATCCAATCTTCATGAAAGTGTATCAGAATATACATCTCGATCAAATTCTGGCTATAAACGCCGAAACTGGGTCATGTGATGTCAAAAACATGACCACCAGGGTGCGTTGCTAGTTTTCCTTGTATGCATATATTCGTATTAATCAGTTGAGGGATTCAGGATCATCATGGTCCTCTTGTTTTTGATGCACATTCGTTGTGATCAAAGCAAGACAATAGACACAACAATGCCTGTTTAATACAATATGTGTTTTTGTCTCTTTGTTTGAGCTATAAACTCATCATTAACAAGTGTTATGTGACTATATCCCAGGAGAAATTATGTTGTCATTCTGTTGTGGCCTAAGCACGATTTTGCCATAATATTTTTAAAAGCTATCTGCTGCAGATACGCCAAAATGCATTTGAATTAAGGAAAGAGTTCATTGTATCTATTGGACTTGGAAACGCCTGAAATGTAACAACAGTGAAAGGATGAAAACTTGCATGTTTCGTTCAAATAATTGCAGATTTATGATATAATTGGAGCGGAAAACAGAGAGATTATATGAAATTTAACTCCCAACTACATTACAAAAACATCATGGTTTATTTCCTGGAAATATAGCAGGAATAATTAAGGTTTGTGAACTCCTTCTGTCTGTTGTATTTATTATACCCCCTTCGAAGAAGAGGGGGTATATAGGAGTCACTGTGTCAGGCTGGCTATCTGTCTGTCTGTCGGCCGGGAGCCATATTTAGTTACAAACCACTTGGTGGAATTCAATAAAATTTTACATGAAGCTTCTATACCAAGAGGAGATATGCATAAGGGGTTACAATTGCATGTTATTTTACAGAGTTATGGCCCTTTTACTTATTAAGTTATAGTGTAGGTCAAGTTGCTGTTTAGGGGGTATTTATCATCTTCAGGGATATAGTACTATATATAGCTCTTTATTCCTCAATTTTTAGCCCTTAATTTACCAACTGGGATGTAGATTGATACCCTTTGAAATATAGGGAGAGAAAAAGGAAATGTTGCTCATTATGAGTGATTTCTGGTTTTCATATGGTTCGATAGAGAAAAGCATTATTGATCGATTCCGTACTTCAAATTCATATATTTGTTCGAATACTTTGAAAAAAATTAGTTGAAGCGAGGCGACCCAGAAAACTGTGTCCACCCTTGTTTTATATCTATGCATATATAGGGTAATATCTATTTCCTGGGATTAGATGTCTGTTTTAATAATTAAATCAAAATATTATGTATGTCTATATCTATGAGTTTGAATTAATGTTTTTATAACTAATATTTTGCTGAGATTCTAAGGCAAGCAAATCTGAGGCATGGGATTGACCCAATTCCAGTGACTTACAACAAATCTGCTCCACTCGACTTGACATATCTAGATCAAAATATGTTAAATAACTATAAATAAAAGTTTAATCATTGAATAGAGTTTAAACATTATGGCAAAAGGAGAAACTGCTCATCAAGCAATTTCTTCCAAAATGTTCCACAATACTTTCAAAAGTTGCATTTCTTTTTACAGAGGCGTCAGAAAGCATCTGTATATGGGAAAGGATTAAAATTGTGAACGGCTATATCTATGTACATCTGTAACGTAAGTTTCATTAAAGAGGATTTGAAGAGATTTAATCCAGATAAAAAAAATTCTTTAACAGATTACCAGTGGGGTGATGTTGTTTCCATTGTTTGGTCCCTTGTCCCTAATATACAGGCAACATTTCATGTCTCTCAATTCAATTGAGGGTTCAGGGTTTGAAGCCTGTGATCAGGGAGCAGACATTGATGGTGATTAATCGTTTCCCTCATACGACAATTCTGCAGTAGACGACTTTGAACATATTTTTTTTATTCAAAAAATATAATTTTTTACAAAATATGTTCAAAGTCGTCTGCTGCAGAATTGTTGTATGGGGGAATGGGTCAGTTAAGGGGTCAATGGGAGCTGCTAAGGGCTATTCAATGCAGACAGCCCACAAAGTATCATATCTTGTAACAATTTAACAGGGAAAAAGGGTCAGTTAAGGGGTCAATGGGAGCTGCTAACAGCTACTGTTGTAATATGTCAGTATGATAACCTATCAGTTTCAGTTGGGTACAGCTAGCTTAGTTTGAGGTACTAGCAGCAGTCTCTAGTATACATATTTGTGTCTGAATGGGAACAAGGACTGTTTAATAACTACTTCATCGTGCTAAATACTGGAACTCGCAAGGTTTCAAGGTTTCATAGCAATTTTGTGTTCATTCGTGTAAATTGGGCATATAAGTTTATGAGCAATAAATAGCTTGGAACGATACTATTAAATAGCCTATTCTTTGAATGTATGTAGGTTGTACAGTATCACATTAACTGGACGGACTTTTAAATATATACATAACTTCAACTGCCAAGAACTAAGGAAAACGTGGGCTTCTTAGGGAACTGTGTATTTGTGCTATTAGACTGATAGGGTTTTGTCAGCATTTGGAAACTACTTAGTGTTGCAGGTAAACAACTTATTGTAACATTAAAAGGAAACTTTGCTCTAGTTCCTGAACCCTTTCCTACATACACAAACACATTTTCATGCATCTGCGGCAGACATCTTTTGAAACATTGTGATTAAAGGAAAAATTGCTTACAGAGAGCAATTTTCACTTTTGCCACACTATAATTGGCAGAGTGATTTTGATAATCAGACCGAAATTGATACATTTTAGTCTACATTTCTTCCAAAGTCATCTACTTAAGATTAACTGTATGTATAGGAAAGGATTAAGATATACATATGTATAATATATATTAAAGAAAAAACACACATAATTAATATCTGCTGCATTGCACCAGAAAGTAAAAAAGTTTGTCTGTGGGGAGAAAAGAGAAGGTTTTTGTGGATCAAGATTTTACTGTAGTCCTGTGTTTTGTTATTGGAAATGATCAAGCACATTTTGATCTCGATAAATATCTGACTTCATGAATAGAAATTTCAATTATTACAACAATATGGACTTCTAAATGTGGCACAGTTATTCAGACTTTTTGTCTTGAATACCCTATTTGTCTTGTATATAACCCTTTCCCGCGTACAAAAATCTGCAGCAGAGAAAATAAATTAAAATATCTGTATGAATCATTGAATGATTGTATAAATATTGAAAAAAGTTGAAAACATTTGTTTCTGAGCTCTAGATAAGGGGTGTTTTCATGTTCTAAAATACTTATTTGACTTCTAATTTCTATGTTGTGGGTGCTTAGAAGAATCGTCTGAATGAGACGATATCTTTAAATACAAACAGCATTGGTTTTAATGAGTTCTGTGAAACATATAAAGGGAAAAAAGACTGGTTCACTCATTCTTATTTAGTCCTCTGCTAAGCCCCTGAATTAACCCTTTCCCTCATACGACAATTCTGCAGCAGACGACTTTGAACGTATTTTGTCAAAACATAGAAAATCTCTATTATGAATTGAATGGATAACCTACGACTAAAAGTGGAAAACATTGTGGCAAAATGAGAAATTGCACGTTTTGTGCAATTTCTTCTTTTGTCACTATGTTTTCAAAAAGCTGTCTGCTGCAGAGGCGTCAGAAAGCGTCTATATGAGGGAAAGGGTTAAGTGCTCTATGGAAATGTGAATGCAAATGAAGGGATGGGCTGCCCACAATAGATGTGTGTGTTTGGGTTTTTTGGAGCCAACTGTCAAATTTTCATCTATTTTACTGTCAGTTTGCAATTTATCAAATTTATAATTTTTGTTGGCTAATTGATTACAATTTTTTTTTCCGGTTCTTGTCACTAAAATATAGTCTGTTAAAGTTGAAAATATTACAGTAGGTAAACACTGTCAATGTTGGGCAGAGATTTTCCTGCTATACTTTCAAGTGATCTAGTACCAAGTCCGTCACTTAATTTTCTTCATGTAAGGGAACTTTATTAATTCTTTCCCACTTGCAACAAATCTGCAGTGACGCGCCACCCTTTGGAAACATGTGGACAAAAATATGGAAAATCCCTATAAATGAGGGTATATTTACTGAAAACATTGTGGTAAAAGGAGAAATTGCTCGTTTTGAGCAATTTCTTCTTTTGTCAGAATTAATTCAAAAGTCATCTGCTGCAGAGGCGTCCTAAAGTGTCTACATGTGGGAAAGGGTTAACTTTGAAAACCAAGCTGTCATGTGTTATTTTATGCTGTTCCCTACTCACATGAACAAAAAATTGCAACAAAAAAATAAAAAGATCTGGATAAATAATCAAGTTGATATCATTTTGGCAAAAGATTACGTCAAAATGGTTCTGTTGTAGTAAAGTATTAAACTTGTTAGTCAGAAGGTCTATAGTGCAAGGTTTGATCCTTAAGCAAGTAGGCTTCTTAATATCATTTTGACAAAAGATTAAGTCAAAATGGTTCTGTTGTAGTAAAGTATTAAACTTGTTAGTCAGATGGTCTATACGTAGTGCAAGGTTTGATCCTTTTAAGCAAGTAGGCTTCTTTAGGGAGTGTTTTCTTGGAATTGTCGCCCAGTAACCTGACACATATTGCCTAGATATACAATGTGTATATATATGTAAAATAATTGTTTTATACAGTCATAATTTGAGTTGTGCATGAATATGGAAGATGGGAGAGTATTTATTCTCTTAGGTATTCAGTAGACAAAAATAAAGTGGGAATGTAATTCTATTAATGTAATTCTATTAATCCTTTCCCAGGTGCACTGACGCTCTCTGAGGTCTATGCAGCATCATCAACTTTTGAAAACATTGTTGACAAAGGAGAAATTGTGTGAGTTTTTAAGGCGAAGGAATGGAAGATAAGTGTTTGTCCTGTCTGAATGTGGCAACATTTTAGTTAACATTGACTTTTGATACATAGGCCCTCACAAATAAGAACAGAGCTCTAGATAAGGGGCAATCCGGATTGCATAACAGTTTGACCTCCAAAACCTATGTTGCGAGGTCTCAAAATAATCATCTCAATGAGATGTGATTTTGAGTACCTGCAACATAGGTTTTACTGAGGGCTAACAGATAAATTGTCAGCAGGAATCTGTTTGCTCTTCCTTTATAATCTAGTCTTCTGAAAAACATTTGTTGAAACTGAACTTTTTTTTATGAGGGAAAGGTGGAACAGATGTGTGTTTATTTACAGTCTACTAGAAACATTTTTCCTGTATTTATATTCATCACCCCCTGGGTCTCCTGTTTTCAACATAGTAACCCTTTCCAACATACATCAAAATCTGCAGCAGACGACTTTGGAAACATCTCAACACTTAACCCTTTCCCACATACTACAATTCTGCAGCAGTCGACTTTGAATGTATTATGTCAAAACATAGAAAATCTCTTTAATTGAATGGATCGATAACCTATGACAAAAAGTGGAAAACATTGTGGCAAAAGGAGAAATTGCTCGTTTTGTGCAATTTCTTCTTTTGTCACTTCTATAATGTTTTCAAAAAGCGTCTATATGAGGGAAAGGGTTAACATGGGAAATCTCCCTAATTCAGTAATTGAAATCATACTTATTGAATAGAGTTGAAAATATTGTGGCAAAAGGAGAAATTGCTTGTTTTGAGCAATTTCTTCTGTTGTCACAATGTTTTCAAAAGTTGTCTGCTGCAGAGGCCTCAGAAAGCGTCTAATATGTTGGAAAGGGTTAACCCTTTCCTAAATAGAATAATTCTCAGTCTTATTTCGATCGAGACTATAAATTTTGTAACTCAAGAATCTGATTCCTGCTAAAAGATCTTGTTAAGAGACTAAATACAGATTCAGAAAATGATGAGCCAACAAAACCTTAACCATATCTTAACCTGTTGTAGAAGACTAAATATGACACTGCAATTGTTTGATAATTTTATCAGAAGTCGACTGCTGCAAAGGCATTACAAATTACACATGGTTTCCATTAAGCAAAGGGTTACAGGGCTGAAGCAATTGTTCTAAAATCCTTATTTGACCGTATAACCCTATGATGTGGGTACTCGAAAGAATCGCCTCTATGAGATGATTCTTTTGAGTACCCACATCATAGGGTTTGGTTTGATGACAGAGAGATATTGTGGGGGAAAAGAGCTGTATACACCTCCTTATCTGGACCTCTGGGGTTAACCCTTTCCCTCATACGATAATTCTGCAGCAGACGACTTTGACCATAGTTTGTCAAAACATAGAAAATCCAGATTTTCTATGACTAAAAGTGGAAAACATTGTGTCAAAAGGAGAAATTTGCACGTTTTGTGCAATTTCTTCTTTTGTCACTATGTTTTCAAATAGCCGTCTGCTGCAGAGGCGTCAGAAAGCGTCTATATGAGGGAAAGGGTTAAATAATTTCTTGCAGTATTTCTACAAGTCATCATCATATAATTATGAAAGTCCATTTGACTAATAATAACTCATTTGAAGGGTTAATGTTAATGGGTGGTTGCTGATGGTTTGGGGGGTTTATAACTTCAGAAACATTCTCTGAAATTTACTAACCATAAAGTGTTGAACCCTTTTCAACATACAACAAATCTCCAGAAATTGACTTTTAGAAAACATCTATTTTAAGGCAATAAAGCATATGGAAAATCTCTATAAATAAAAGTATGTTACCTGAGTACACTTGAAAACATAATGTGTCAAAAATTGAAATTGCTCATGATGAGCATTTCTGCTTCATCCACTTAAGAATGCAAATTGTGTCTGGATGTAGGAAAGGGTGAAGTAGGTACAGTGAGTGGAGCCATTGTGGTTTTGTGGTAAGTAAGTGTAGTGTATTGAAAAAGGTATTTAACCCTTTCCCTCCGTCTGTATGAGGTTTGAAAGGGTGAATTATCTGTGAAACTGGTGACATGCTGAACTGAATGAAGTTTGAAATTATGTGCCATACACTGTCACTTTTTGGAAATGTTGTTTGGATGGAATAGTAAGCGTTAACCCCCCTTTCCAACATATAGCTTTCTGAAGCTTCTGCAGCAGACAACCTTTTAAAACAATGTGGCAAAAGGAGAAATTGCTCATTCTCCTTTTGCCACACTGTTTTAAACTCTATTCAATAAATAAACCCTTATATTTAAGGGGACTTTCTGTGTTTTTTTCAACATGTTTACAAATCATCTGCAGATCTGTTGAAAGTGGGAATGGCTATTAAAGTATTAAATGCATCTTCAGCTCATTTGTGCCTGGTGCGATTCACGATACTAAATTGATAAACCTGGTAAGATAAACTTACATCATCCAGTCTTACATACAGGAAGAGTTTCTGTACATCAAAGACCCCTATTCACCTTGATTTATATTCCAGGAAATGATTCTTTTCTCAGCCCAAATTCTAAATTCTTACACCCAAGTGTATGCAAACAAACAGTTTATTAGCCATTCCCTTGGAAAACCAACCATAGGATAATTGTTTATCTATATGCTATTTGATCATCATATACACTGTTGTTGTTGTATTGCTTGTACAAATAGCTTGTGCTCTGCAGATGCAGATTGCTAAAGAACTTTAATTATAGCATTATGTATTTGGAGTTATCCCCCTTTGTGAAAGTTTTACTTGTATTATTCGACTTCCTGCAGGGGACACAAAAGTCATGTAGTCCATGGAAACCTTGATTTTGTCATTATAAGTTGTTAAAGCAATAACTTAAATCATCACTGCTTACATTAAATTATAAGTCAAGATATTTCATTTGAATTTCTTCTGACTATAATAGATTTGTATTCTCAACACATTTGTTCAATATACCAGATAGTTACAAAAAGAGGTGTTTTTGAGAGGCCTTAAACTTTGAGTGTTTAACGCTTTCCCACAAACAACAAATCTGCAGCAGACGACTTTGAAAACAAGGAAAAGCTCTACTAATGTTGGTATAATTTTTGATAAATTTCTCCTTTTTGTCATGATATTTTTTCAAAAGTGGTCTGCTGTTGCGGCGTCAGAAAGTGTCTACATGTGGGAAAGGGGTTAAACTTTGAGATTTTAACCCTTTCCCCCATACGGCAATTCTGCAGCAGACGATACGACAATTCTGCAGCAGACGACTTTGAACGTATTTTGTCAAAACATAGAAAATCTCCATAATTGAATGGATAACCTATGACAAAAAGTGGAAAACATTGTGGCAAAAGGAGAAATTGCACGTTTTGTGCAATTTCTTCTTTTGTCACTATGTTTTCAAATAGCGTCTGCTGCAAATGCGTCGGAATGCGTCTGCAAGTGGGAAAGGGTTAAAGATCCCATAAGAGTAAAGATGCAAGAAGTTTGTATGATGGAAAAGGATACCAGCATGCGTTTGTTTTTTAGGCTGCTTGGATCATTATGTTCCGGGCACATGCATGTCTGTTACATTGAATAATACTGATTATCCACTTACTTCACCTGTTTTACTGCGGAAATCTTAAATCCGAAATATTACCTTTCCCACATACATGTACAACAAATTTTGAAAATATATGTTCAAAAATATGGAAGCTCTCATAATAAATGAAAGAACAATTATTAAAGAAACTTGCAAAAACATTGTGGCAAAAAGGAGAAATTGCTCATTGTTGAACAGCAATGTGTGAAAGGATTAACGAGAAACAAGACTAACAGGGGGTTATGATTAAAAGCTGAAGGGTATAGAACATTATAGTGCTGTTTTGGTGCAGACAGTTCTGGCGAAATTTAATGAAGTAAATTCCTAAATTGCATCAAACCCCCTTTGTTCTTTAATTTACTGTTTTTAAATTGAGAATATCGTGTTGTTAAATTGTGCAACATGTGTTTTTGATTTCAAGTTAAAATAGCTTGTTTCTTTAAGCTTGATAAACCCATTACTTCACATGATATTTCAAATGTTGTTTACTTTACAATCAACAGATTAACATTATTATTAAAGTATAAAAATATGGAAAACTGGAAGTAACAGTACTGTTAAGACAAAGAGTTGAAAATATTGCAATCAAAAGTGAAATTGCTTGTTTTGAGCAATTTCACCTTTCATTGCAATGTTTTCTAAAGTCGTCTGCAAATCGGTAAATCAAAAACTGGCTTTGATATATTTATAGGAATCCGCTGTGGTCGAGTGGTTAGCGTCGGGGATTTTGAAACCGGGTGTTCCGGGTTCGATCCCCAGTCGCGGCACTACGGTCATGGTGGAGTGCCCTTGGGCAAGGCACATTTTCTAGCCTAGTACTGGTTGGTTTACCCAGGGATCATGAATAAGTGAACTGTCGCCGTGATATAACTGAACTAATGTTGAAAGCGGCGTAAAACCCCAATAAATAAATAAATAAAATTGATATATTTATATGAACTAGTTAACCATGTAACTTTTATAATGATCCTCCATCATTATTAATTAACCCATTCCCACATACAGGCTCCCCTTCTGATGCCTCTGCAGCAGATGACGTTTGAAAACATTGTGGCAAAAGGTGAAATGATGAGAAACATCATCAAGTTTTGCTCTGAAACACTGGATAACTCATTAGGAGCAATTTCTCCTTTTTGCCACAATGTTTTCAAAAGTCGTCTGCTGCAGATACGTCAGAAAATGTCTATATGAGGGAAAGGGTTATTCATAGTTTCATAGATTCTACTAGTTTAACCCTTTCCCTCATACATACGACAATTCTGCAGCGGACGACTTTTAACTTATTTTGTCAAAACATAGAAAATCTCCATAATTGAATGGATAACCTATGACAAAAAGTGGAAAACATTGTGGCAAAAGGAGAAATTGCACGTTTTGTGCGATTTCTTCTTTTGTCACTTTGTTTTCAAAAAGCCGTCTGCTGCAGATACGTCAGAAAGTTTCTATATGAGGGAAAGGGTTATTCATAGTTTCATAGATTCTACTCTCAATTTCAGAGATTATATAATATTACTGTTTTGCGTAGATATTTTCAAAGCCGTACTCTGCTGCAGATTTGGTTGAATGTGGGAACGTGTTAATAATGGGAATATTTCATTCCTTAATTCCATCTTGAAATCCTATATTGGGGGCCACACAAAATAATGGTCTCATTTGAGATGCCATGATATCGGCTTAAATAGCTTAATCCTTTTCCATATTAAAAAAAATCTGCAGCTGACAACTTTGAAAACACCTAAGAAAAAATTGGATTGTTTTCATAAATGAAAGTTTTATTACTGAAAAAAGTTGAAAACATTGTGGAAAACTAGAGTAATTGCTGTTTTGAGCAATTTCTCTTTTGGTCACAATGTTTTCGAAAGTCGTCGGCTGCAGAAGCATCAGAATGCGTCTGTATGTGGGAAAGGGTTAGTTAATACAGGAGATATTGTCTGGCAAAGACATGCTTATTGCTTATTGCTTTCTATCTTAACCGTTTCCCTCATATAGACGCTATCTGATGCCTCTCCTGCAGACGGCTTTTTGAAAACATAGTGACAAAAGAAGAAATGCTCAAAATGAGCAATTTCTCCTTTTGCAACAATGTTTCCAACTTGAAATCATAGGTAATCCATTCAATTATAGAGATTTTCTATTTTTTGACAAAATATGTTTTAAGTCGTCTGCTGCAGAATTGTCGTATGAGGGAAAGGGTTTAGACCTGGGAATCATTGCCATCCCATTCTGTCTGAGACCTGCAGATTCAGATTCTCACTGTCATGAATGTTAAAGCAATCAGGGGCAAAAACACTATTGAATATTGACACCTCCTTCTGTGACTTCCTGGATTCCATATAAAAACATTGAATGCAACATTTCAGAAGTAATTTTCTTTTTAGCATGGCTTCGTTTCCATTTCTAAAACCCTTTCCCGCTTGCAGACAGACTTTGAGGTATCTTCAGTAGATGAGGTTTTTGAAACTATTTTGTGAATGAAGAGCAGCCAGTCTGGGGCTTATAAAGAGCAATTTATCTTTCTGTGTGTTTTGAACTTTATACAATTATTCTTTCATTTATTGAGATTCATATTTATGAATGTTTGCCTAAATGTTTTCAAAGTCGTCTGCTGCAGATTTGTAGTGAGAGGGTTCTTAACTCTTTCCCTCATACGGCAATTCTGCAGCAGACGACTTTGAACGTATTTTGTCAAAACATAGAAAATCTCTGTAATTGAATGGATAACCTATGGCAAAAAGTGGAAAACATTGTGGCAAAAGGAGAAATTGCACGTTTTTGTGCAATTTCTTCTTTTGTCACTATGTTTTCAAAAATCTGTCTGCTGCAGAGGCGTCTGAAAGCGTCTATATGAGGAAAAGGGTTAAATGGTCTCAGAAAAGTGGAAGATGTTTTTAATTCATCACATTTTGACACTTTCCTTCATTTGATTAACCCTTTCCCACCTACAGACTCTTTTTGACAGAAGATATCTTTTTAAAACAATTTGGTAAAAGGAGAAATGAGCAGTTTCTACTTTTGCCATATTTTTTTTTCTAATTTGTCACAATGTTTGCAAAAGTTGTCTGCTGCAGACAATGTTCAATGATTAAACTTTCATTTAACCATTTCTCACATACAGTCGCTTTCTGACGCTTCTGTAGCAGACGACTGATGAAATCATTGTGGCAAAAGTAGAAATTGTCTTATAGAATCATAATGAGCTATTTCTCCATTTGCCACACTAATTTTAACTCTTTTTTAATAATCATCCTAACTATCATTAAATTTTATAGAGAATTTCTATATTTTGTACTTGATAATTTCAAAGTTGTCTGCTGCAGATTTATTGTATGTGGGAAAGAGTTCAAGAGGTTACCCATGTTTTTTGCAAGATGTTTTCGAAGTGGGCTTCTGCAGATTTCTCATAATTATGTTGGAAAGGGTTAAAAAAAAAGGTTGTATCTGGTCAACAGTGAAGATTCAGGTCAAGAGATGAGCTGTCTTTGGAAAGAAAACATGTAAATTGGGCAACCATCTGAAAATTGTGCAATAAAACATTTCCTTCCTTGTTTGATTGTATAAATAAGCAGCCAGCTACCTATGTTCAGAAGCCATATTTTGACTTTCTCTTGTGTGACTGCCTAACACAAGTTTGACTGTATAACCCTTTCCCTCATATAAACGCTTTCGGACGCCTCTGCAGCAGACAGCTTTTTGAAAACATAGTGACAAAAGAAGAAATTGCACAAAACGTGCAATTTCTCCTTTTGCCACAATGTTTTCCACTTTAAGTCATAGGTTATCCATTCAATAATGGAGATTTTCAATGTTTTTACAAAATACGTTCAAAGTCGTCTGCTGCAGAATTGTCGTATGAGGGAAAGGGTTAACTCTTTCCCACTTACAACCAATCTGCAGCAGGCAACTTTGAAAAAATTAGACAAAAACGTGAAAATGAAAAAGCTTCATAAAGGAGAGTTATTTATTAATAAATTGAGTTGAAAACATTGTGACAAAAGGAGAAATTGCTCATGATAAGCATTTTTTCCTTTTGTAACAATGTTTTCAAAGTCTTCTGCTGCAGAGGCGTCAGAAAGCGTTTGTTAATCTGGAAAAGGGATAAACAAATAACTTGCCTTGAAAACAATGAAGATTCTATGCTAAATAGATACCTATAGGCATAAGTTTGGAATCCTTCATGTTTCAAAACCGATGCTATCTTTCAAAAAAACAAGCTGAACAGGTGTGGTAAAAAATATTATTTCCCTATGAAAAAATGTGAACTTGGTAACTCTTCGACACTTTACCCTGTGAAATGTATTTTCTTCTGTCTTTGATGCTTCATATTTTGAAAACCAATATGAACCCTTTCCCTCATATAGACGCTTTCGGACGCGTCTGCAACAAAACGTGCAATTTCTCCTTTTGCCACAATGTTTTTCCACTTTTTGTCATAGGTTATCCATTCAATTATGGAGATATTCTATGTTTTGACAAAATATGTTCAAAGTCGGCTGCTGCAGAATTGTCGTATGAGGGAAAGGGTTAATCAGTGCTGCTGAACTTGTGCAATTATAGATTCTTGGATATTAAAAACATTTGAAGGAAAGTATGTCCGACACTCGATCTAATGATGCAATTGGAAGTACTTATAAAGTTGATCATTTAATGCAAACATTATGTGAAAAAAGGAAGAACTGCTTGTCAAACAATAAAATGATAGAATCTGCCCTGATTTACTCATAAGGTTGGAAGTCAGTTCTATGTATGCTGGTCTAGTGAAATTTCTCCTTTTGCCACAATGTTTTCAACACTATAGAAAGGTTCTCTTTCATTTATAGAGATTTTTCCATACTTTTGCCTTCAGATAAAGTTGTCTGCTGCAGATTTGTTGTATGTGGGAAACAGTTATAAAAGAGAAATTCTTGTTTTATTTATTTATATAAGTCAAGATGAATGAATGGAGAAAGCATAAAGGGATAAGGGTTTCTAAGACATAAGGCAGAAAAATGCCAGCAACAAGCCAGGGGGAATGATAGTAGTTATGATAAAAATCTGAGATCCTTTATCATGGTTTCCTTTATACCTTTATCAACAAAGTTTCTCTTTTAACTCTCTCGCACATTGCAGATGCACTTTGACTTTGAAGTCTTAAGCTGAAAATGCATCAAAATGTGTTTGGAAGTTGGTAAGGTGTTAACCCTTAACCTCATATAGATGCTTTCTGACGCCTCTGCAGCAGACAGCTTTTTGAAAACATAGTGACAAAAGAAGAAATTGCTCAAAACGAGCAATTTCTCTTTTTGACACAATGTTTTCACTTTTAGTCATAGGTTATCCATTCAATTATAGAGATTTACTATTTTTTGACAAAATATGTTTAAAGTCGTCTGCTGCAGAATTGTCATATGAGGGAAAGGGTTAAATTCAATCATGAACACTGCACAGATGGACCATGTTGTGTGAAAACCAGTTCTTATTTGGAGGTTTTGAAATTAATGGCAATTATGAAGAAACCCAGTATACTTTTTGTCCCATAGTCTATAGGGATCGAAAAATAGTTTGTATTTTTCCCTTTCCAACATACAGCAAACCTACAGCAGACGACTTGAAAAACATCCAGGCAAAAATAGAATGGAAAGTATAATTCCTGGAAAGAGTCTAAAACAAACAAACAACTGTGATATATTTATCACAATGTTTTCAAAAGTAATCTGCAACTGTGATAGGCGTCAAAAAGCATCTGTATGTCAGAACGCAATAAATCTTTCTCACATGCAGAAGCATTCTGACTCTTGAAGTTGTCTGCACATGTACATGGCCACTGTTGCTTAAAAATTAAAATGGGAAAGTGCTATGCATATCCTACTAGGGTCATCACTTTTCTGTTGTAATTGTCTGTCACAAGTTCACTTACTTATCTATTGGCTTGTGACACAGGTTTTCCAGTAGACAATCCTGAAACAGTATCATGGAGATATGTACAAACATTTGCTTTTTTGAAGAGAGAAATGCTATTTCCCTTATGGCCCTATTCCACTACGACCACGAATCCCACGAATCACCAAAAGTGGCTAAATTTTAGGATTCGGGAGGATTCATGATATTTTGCAAATTTTCTGGTCTAATTCGTGACGATTCATTTACGATACATATATTTGGTTCGGCTGGAGTCCCGCGAGAATTGACTACGATGTATAAGAATCTATTACGAATACTGCCCGGACGTTAGGAATCAGTTACGACTACGCTAAGAACACACCGAATGCATGTACGAATCAGGTACGAATACATATTCTGTGGGATTACCTACGAATCGATTACGTTTCAGTTACGATGCCCAAGAACGCACTACGAAGTTGTTACGAATAAGCTACGATTTTTTTAATCGTGGAGTTCGGGGCCAAAACTTTGAACAGTTCAAAACTTTTGTCACGAATTCCCGATCGCTCAAGAATTGCAAGAACCGACTACGAATATATACGAATGAGTTAAGAACTTCGCGAAATGATTACGATCCATCTACGAATCCTAAAATTTAGCTATTTTTGGTGATTCGTGGGATTCGTGGTCGTAGTGGAATAGGGCCATTACATACTCCTAGATATATACATTCTCCTACAGATTATTAGAGGTAAATTTCTGACTCAGCATGTCGGAGTTTGCTTCTTTTTTTATCGGGTCTGTCAGGGTCAGTTGATTGATCAGGGTTTTATGCTGATTTCAACAATTTATCAGTCATATCATGGCTGCCAATTCAGCTTCCCATGTTTTTTATCTGATTTTGTCACACCAGTATTCCACACAAGTCTTTTTAAGCAACTGGTTGCTGTTCCTTATAGACTCTGTTAGCCCATTGGTTAAAAACGTAAGGCGCTTGTGGCATTGACTTGTGTAAAATATTGGAAAGAATGTTGAACGAGCTGGGGTTCAAACTCACAACCCCCGGACTGGCAGCCTGCAACTGAGCTACCGTAGCCAGGGTCAGAAATAAACTTGAGACACAACAGAAGACAAATGTGTGGAGATGCATACCTGCAGAGACTGGTCCTTCAATCACCATATTGCACTTGGACAGGCATAATTTATGTCCAGGATAATTAAGACAGTATTTGATCTCAATTTGATCAGTAGATTATTGAGAAAACAAGACATGCTGATTGGCAGTTGACTGCTCTTTGGCAGAATCATACACCTCTATTCATTATATTCTATTGTGATGATGAACAGGCCTTCTATTTCACACTTTTCCACATGCAGATGACATTAGACGCATTTGCAGCAGAAGACTCAAAACAAAATTGAAAACATTGATGAGGCCAGGCCTAAAAAGAGAAAATTTGAAATGTTCATAATTTGAAATATCTCCATTTGCCAAAGTTTTCAATTATTCAGATTTCATACCCCCTCCCTAATGATAGTGTCAAGAACCCATATGGTATTCTGGGCCTGGTACTTATTAGACCAGAATTCTAAATTTAAACCAGAGTTGAAAAAAAATTGATACAAATTAAAACAAAATGGTTGTTACTATATATATTGTAAAAGCTACAGTACAACCTTTGTTTAAAATTAAGACCTCCCATGGGAAGAGAAAATTCTGGTCTTTGTTCACAGGTTGTCTTTAATTGCAGGATCATTGATGCAGAAAATGAGTTATTTTGGAAATTAAATGCGTGGTTAATATAGACAGGGAATCACCATATTCCAAGTTGGTCTTTAGCATAGGTTTGACTGTATATAACCCTTCTGTATGAAGCCCACATTTTATATCATCATGATAGGCTCTGTGAATGGTCGTTTTATGTGATCATGATAAGCTCTGTTGTTATAGAGTCTTGATAGTGTAGTCAGATCAAAGACAAGAAGTACTGAATCTGTGTGATAGGTATAATTGATTTATGGTGAGGTTCCATTTAGTTTGTAGTGGAAAGAAAACATCAACAGAAAGGTGGAGATTATTATACTTCCCTGTTGTTCAATCAGTAGGTACTTTTAGCATATTTGTTGGGAATAGTTATTTTCTTTGAATTTCTCTCCTCTGAGGCTCTGACTTTTGTCTTGATGAGATGTTGACATTGACCTGAAAGTGTTTTTTTTTGTGTTTTTATTTTGTTTAGGCAATGCTTTCCTGCAAACAACAAATCTGCAGCAGACGACTTTGAACATGTATTTTGTCAAAAAATAGAAAATCTCTATCATTGAATGGCTAACTTGTGACTACAAGCGGAAAACATTGTGGCAAAAGGAGAAATTGCTCATTTTGAGCAATTTCTTCTTTTGTCACTTAATGTTCCTCTGCGAAATATTTTGGAACAGTTCCAGAATTATACTAACATTGTTCCAGAATAAATGTTCAAGAACTGCTCTAGAACAAGCCCAGATCCGTTCTAGAACATTTAAAGAACATTTCTATTACGTTAAATGAGACAAATTGCAGGGACAGATGTTCTAGAACAGTTCTGTTACTGTATTTTGACCACTTGTTCAAGAACAGTTCTATAACAAATATTCTAGAATAGAACAGTTCCCCTTCTATTGTTCTGGAGTTGTTCTAGAACTAGTCTAGAATAATTCTTCTGGAAAAATTGTCTCACTTAACATTCTAGAACTGTCCCATAAACATTCTAGAACTGTCCCACAAACATTCCAGAACAGTTCTAGACCAGAGTTCCAGAACAATTCTAGAATTTTCTAGAATAGTTCAAGAATGGTTTCAGAACAATGAAGGTTTGTTCCAGAAATGATGTGGGATGGTTCTAGAATAGTTCCAGGACACCTGCTCAGTAAACAGCTGAATCATACTTGTATCTGTTCTAGAGCTTGGGTGGGATGTAGCTAGAACAATCCAAGAAATATTCAATTAAAAGTAAACTCACAGAAACTACAATCATGTTTGCATTTATTACATGTCTAAGATAGACTATGTTGTAATGGGTTATCCTAGACATTGTAGTAAATTACAAAATTAATTGAAAATGCCAGGGCCTGGAACTGCCTAAAGCCTAAAAGTGTTCCAAAAAGTAATCATGTTACAAGAGTTATCACTAAAGATGACGAATTTCACTTTAAATCACTGAATAAACATTCATTAACATAAGTTTTACCTGTCAATTGTTTTTAAGCCAAGTTGAATATATTCTGTGCTTGTAAAGCTTCATTTTATGTTTTTTATACCCCCCGGCAAACAAAGTTTGGGGGGGTATATAGGAATCACCCTGTCTGTCCGTCCGTCTGTCCGTCTGTCCGTCTGTCCGTCTGTCTGTCTGTCTGTCTGTCTGTCCGTATGTCCACATTTCTTGTAAGCACTACTCCTCCTAAACGGCTCAATGGATTTGGGTCAAACTTTACATGAAGGTTACACATCATATGTAGATATGCATAAAGGAAGATCATATGCCTCGGATTCTTCCAAGGGCAGATAATTCAACTTAGAGGTTACCTGCGAGGGACTCCTGTGCACATACCTCCACATTTCTTGTAAGCACTACTCCTCCTAAACGGCTCAATGGATTTGGTTCAAACTTTACATGAAGGTTACACATCATATGTAGATATGCATGAAGGAAGATCATACGCCTCGGATTCTTCCAAGGGCAGATAATTTAACTTAGAGGTTACCTGCGAGGGACTCCTGTGCACATACCTCCACATTTCTTGTAAGCACTACTCCTCCTAAACGGCTCAATGGATTTGATTCAAACTTTACATGAAGGTTACACATCATATGTAGATATGCATGAAGGAAGATCATACGCCTCGGATTCTTCCAAGGGCAGATAATTCAACTTAGAGGTTACCTGCGAGGGACTCCTGTGCACATACCTCCACATCTCTTGTAAGCACTACTCCTCCTAAATGGCTCAATGGATTTGGGTCAAACTTTACATGAAGGTTACACATCATATGTAGATATGCATGAAGGAAGATCATATGTATCGGATTCTTCCAAGGGCAGATAATTCAACTTAGAGGTTACCTGCGAGGGACTCCTGTGCACATACCTCCACATTTCTTGTAAGCACTACTCCTCCTAAACGGCTCAATGGATTTGGTTCAAACTTTACATGAAGGTTACACATCATATGTAGATATGCATGAAGGAAGATCATACGCCTCGGATTCTTCCAAGGGCAGATAATTCAACTTAGAGGTTGCCTGCGAGGGACTCCTGTGCACATACCTCTACATTTCTTGTAAGCACTACTGAGTCAAACTGTATATGAAGGCTACACATTATATGTAGATATGCATGAAGGAAGATTTTTCTCCTCAGATTCTTCCAAGGGAAGATAAGCAAAGTAGAAACTTTACCAATGTATCCGATGCTTTGGGAGGGGAGCGGGGGGTATTCTTTAGTGAGCTTTGCTCACAGTATTTCTAGTTCTATCTGCTTTTATCATTAGAATGAGAAGAAAAGTTATTGACAAATCACTTTGTACATAATATTTGATGACAATCCATTATAACCGAGTGTTTTGTGAAAACATTGCCTGAATTTTAACATGTCACATTATCATCCATTTTGAAAATTTAAAATCTCAACTTCCTGTTGTTGTTGTTGTTGTTGCAATTATTAAAATAAAAAAAAGGTTCTAGAATGTTCTAGAAGTGTCCATGTTTCTCTTCAGAATGGATCAAGTTTAAGTGATTCATTCACACTGAGTTAAAAAATACAAAGTCATTATTATTTAATTAAATTGACTGAGTAAAATTATTCTAAAAGTGTACTGGAATTATGTTGTAGATAATTTCTAGAACATATGCAGAACTTGATATGATGATGGTGATCTTCTAGAATTTTGTTTTAGACCATTTGTAGAACATTTCAAGAACTTGATATTTCCTTGAAATGTTCTAAAAATGTTCTAGAACATTTGTAGAACTTGTAAATCACAGATTATAAAAGTTCATATTTTGGAACATTTTATACACTTTTAGAACCAAATATTAAAAATTTGTAGAAAATTTCTTTAGCTGATTTTGTCCTTGAAAAGTTCTAAAAATGTTCTAGAATATTTCAAGAACACTTTCAGAATGAAAACAAGTTCAACAAATGTTCTGGATTTATTCTAGAATGATGTTCTAGAACATGCATATGTTACTGTTCTAGAACTGTTCTTGATGTTTTAGAACTGTTCCATTTTCTAGAACATAATTTCGCAGGGGCTTTCAAAAAGTTGTCTGCTGCAGAGGCGTCAGAAAGTATGACTACAGGAGGGAAAGGGTTAAGGCAAAAACCTGGAAACTTGTTATAATTAATGTATATTAATCATTTATTGAGTTCATTTATTTGTAGCAAAAAGAGAATTCACTAATAACAATGTTTTGAAAAGTTGCCTACTGAAGATGCATCAAAATGTGTCCGCATGTGGAAATGGGTAAAGGTTATGTTTTGGATTAACCTTGTATTTCTGGAACTGATAATTGGTGATAAAAATACCCCACATGATAATAAAAGGTACCATGCTTAAAGTGACTGACATATTTGGGACAAGGTCAATGATATAAACATTTTCACTTAATCAGCAGGTGACTTTAGTAGTAGATGTATTTAAAAAATAAACAAAAAGCAATATTTCTCTTCTTTTCCTTTTTTTTTTTTTTTTGCAGTTTTAGACCACATCGAAAGTGCTTTGTCCAAATTGTCATTATAATATATTTTTAACTCTTTCCCATGCACATACAACAAATTTGTAGCAGATGACTTTGAAAAGATCTGTGCAAATGAATACTTGAGTTGAGCAATTTGTGGCAAAGGGAGGAATTGCTCATTTTGAGCAATTTCTCCTTTTACCACAAAGTTTTCAAAATTCATCTTATGCATATGTGTCAACATGCATCTGCAAGTGGTAAATATTTGAAGCAGCCGATCCTTAGAACTGCAATCTGGTTAATTAGTCAATGTAAATTTGTTTAATTCAATACTTTTATTAGCTCTGGCAATAGATAATGTTTTATCATCAATTTTCCTGCGACCCTGGCTGTATTGGTTGGTCATATCTTCTAGAACATTAACCCTTTCCCCCCATATAGATACAAAACGTGCAATTTCTCCTTTTGCCACAATGTTTTTCACTTTTAGTCATACGTTATCCATTCAATTATAGAGATTTTCTATTTTTTGACAAAATATGTTCAAAGTCGTCTGCTGTAGAATTGTTGTATTACTAGGGAAAGGGATAATTGATGGTAAATGTTTGAGAGATGCTTTATGTTTGAATTAGAAAAAGAAAATTGACATTTAGATTTTAATGGATGCGATAATGGGTTTTTCCAGTGGGATATCCAGAAAATGATGTCATAAAGATTTTACATGTGTTTGTTATAACTGCAGGTTATGTAAATTGTATTGTAGAATGAAGAGTCATGATTGAAAGGAGATACTGGGATTAGGTTATACATCTAAGTTATTTTTCTGATATGCTAGTTTCCATCTTTTCATCTTTTTAAATGACTGATTATTTGTTTTATTGGTGTTTTACGCCATTTCTAACATTATATCATGGCGATAATTCACTTATTTATGATCCCTCGGTCAACAAACAAGTACAGACTAAGACTAGCTATAGGAAATGTGCCTTGCCCGAGGGCACTCTTCATTATAACTGCAACGCCTGGTTCCAATTCCCGACGCTAATCTCTCAGTCAAGGAAGATTCCTTTTAGAACATCTGAAAAAACTATAAAACATTTGGAATTATAGAAGTTACATTTTGAAACATTTGAAAACATGACTAGAAAAAGTTATGTTGCCTGTTTTGTACATTGTCTCCCTTTTCGTATGTTTCAACGGTCATTTACACAGAGTCAAAAGTGTGAGTATCAAGTAAGTCCTGAAGGGTATCTAAGACTTAGTAACCATTCACCATCAACTGGTAGCTTACAGGACAGAATCAAAAGAAATACCTGTGAGGTAATAAGTAAAGTTGATTCAACTTGTGGAGAACACTGCCAAAAAATGGCTGATATCAAAGAGAGGGAGGGGGATAATCAACTATTCTAGAGTTTCATTAGAAGATGGATGCTTTACTGTGCTGGGAGTTCTCAGAAGCAGATGTTGATTTTTTTCTGTTACAAGTTGTATCCTGATTATCTTCTAATTGGTCTGTAAAAAAGTGGGAACTTATGTCATCATTATAATGCAGTTTGATGCAAGTTTTATGTTTTGATTGAAAACAAATGAAACGATTCACAATGACTTTTTGACCAATCATTGAAAAGAATGGTAATTAACCTCAATATTTTTAACTTCTATTCAATAAATACTCTTTAATTTATATAGAGTTTGCAAATTTTAAGGCGCATATTTTCAAAGTTGTTTATTGCCAAATTTTGTTGTTTATCATCCGGGGAAATGGTTCAATGAAAATTTCCCCTTTTGTGTTGCATGTTTGCTTCCAAAACATTCCTTTGCAGTTTGTATGATTAGGTTTGAACCTGACTGCAGGGTAGAAACAAAATACTTGATGTTTAAAAATAAACTCTTAGATCCCTTTCTGTCCGATACAGACTGTGTTTATATAGGAAACTGCCTTTAATTAACCCTTTCCCACCTGCAGATGCATTTTGACGCAATAGCAGCAGGCGACTTTAAAAAAAACATTGTGGCCAAAGGTGAAATTGCTCATGATGAGCACACACAATGTTTCCAACTTTATTTAACAATTAAGACATGATTTATGGAGATTTTTCAGGTTTGTGTCACTATATATGTTTTAAAAGTCATACATCTGCTGCAGATTTGATGTATGTTGGAAAAGGTTAAAGATAAATATAATATATCATTATAAAATTAATTGTATTTTTTCCAAATCGATGCAGCAATCAACTTTTGATAACAATGTGGCATGATTATATAGGTGTTCATAATCAGGAATTTTTCATTTGCAACAATATTCTTTCTCTATCCAATAAATATGCTTTCTTTTACAGATTTTCCATAGTTTGCTTTGAATGTTTCTTAGTTGTCTGCAGCAGACTAGCTTTATTTAGGAAATGGTTTAACCCTTTCTCAAATACAACAAATCTGCATCAGAAGACTTTGAACACACCTTTGCCAAAATGTGAAAAATCTCCATATATGAAAGTATAAATATATGAAAGTGTTAAAAACATTGAAATTGCTTTTTTTGAGCAATTTCTCCTTTTGTCACATTAACAATGTTTTCATAAGACATTCTGCTTCAGAGGTAAGCATCTATATATGAGGGAAATTAGGGTTAACCCTTTCCCTCATACGTCAATTCTGCAGCAGACGACTTTGAACGTATTTTGTCAAAAAATAGAAAATCTCCACAATTGATGATGGATAATCTATGACAAAAAGTGGAAAACATTGTGGCAAAAGGAGAAATTGCATGTTTTGTGCAATTTCTTCTTTTGTTACTATGTTTTCAAAAAGCTGTCTGCTGCAGAGGCGTCAGAAAGCGTGTATATGAGGGAAAGGGTTAAAGGATATGTTGGCAAGCTATTGATGGGACATTTGGTTTGAATATTGGGAGAGTATACCTTTCTTTCAGTAATAATACTCAAGTGGTTTCTGAGGAGTCAGTTATATTTTACTTGTTTAACCCTTTCCCTTATACAACAATTCTGCAGCAGACGACTTTGAACATATTTTGTCATAACATAGAAAATCTCCATAATTGAATGGATAACCTATGACAAAAAAGTGGAAAACATTGTGGCAAAAAGAGAAATTGCACGTTTTGGGCAATTTCTTCTTTTGTCACTATGTTTTCAAAAAGCCGTCTGCTGCACTGAGGTCTCAGAAAGCGTCTATATGAGGGAAAGGGTTAAGTATAATGGTGGAAATAGCTCATCTGAAGAATGGGTTCTATTCTTGTAATAATGGATAATGATGGAAGTGGGGCTCATCTGTAACACTTGAAGCAGCTGTCAGTAAATCAACAATCATGCTTACTGCTAACAGTATTTCAAACCCTTGCCTACTGGTAGGCACTTTCTGAAGCATCTGCAGCAGAGGACTTTTGAAAACGATAGCAAAAGGCGAAATTACTTATAATTAGAAAATTCTCCATTTGGCACATTATGTTTTTAACTCTATTATACAGCTGTATACAGTTGTATAGAGATTTTCCATCATCTTGAGTTGATATTTTCAAAGTTGTCTGCTGCAGATGCAGGGGTCTCATTATATTTTGGAGTAGAAGGGTGATGAAGGAAAGTAGAAGGGGGGTCTGGGGGTCCTCCCCCTGCGGGGTAATAGGGGCAGCGCCCCTTTGACAGCCGGGGGTTCCGGGGGCCACAGGCCCCCGGCCGAAAACGATTTTGAGCATTATGAAATCAGTATAGTTAGGTCTCCTGACATGAAAATTCCTGTTATTTTACATGTGTATTTACAGTGATTCAGATTGCAACTCGGTCTTTCAAAAATCTCAGGCCATTTTGTCCTAAACTTGAAAAATTCATAGGCCACTAAAAGACATGCTTTCAAAACTTGCACTAACTCATGAACACCTATTACAATCTTCAACAATATTTAAAACCTTTTAGAATTGCAGTTAATATACTAACAGGTTGAGAAAACATGTGGCACAAGGAGAAATGAGCAATTTATTATTTTCCACAATGTTTTCAAAAGTCTTCTTCAGGTGACTGTCTAACTTGAATTTTAAACTTATTTACAGTGTTAAGCTGGAGTGAATTATTGTTATTTTCACTTTTACTAAATTTAAACATAACTAAAGGGGCAGAGAAAAAGTCATATAATTGGATGTGGTTTCGAAAGAAAATGAAGCATTTCCACTATGTGATAGGTGATATACCTGGACAGCCTAAAATGTTCAAACTTTCAAGTAGTAGGCTTGTATATTTTTGAAATGGGGGATTCTCTTTTTCTAGCCAAAAAAAAGTTTTGAGTACTACTGTAGTGTTTTCTCCAGCCCAACATTTTCATATACTTGGAATTTATGGGGTCATTTGAAAATGTTGGGGGTCATTTCATGATTTGAATATTTTGAGGTCACACACATGGTTTTCATTAACTTAAGAAACCATAAACAATTCTGGTGTATTTTTAGTGTCTTTTAATCACAACTTACTATAACTGAGAGTAAATGACTAGAAGATGACTAGACTTAGAAAATTAACAGACTTCCATCACAATCATTTTACACTGTCACAGATTCCTTACAGTTGCCATTGTTCATAAGTGAGTTATTTGTTTGAACTGTTTAACAGTCAGCACAATAGCTTGTTTGATCATTGAATTTGGCATTTCACATTCCTGTTGGGGCTTGTGATCGCTTTCTTTACTTTGCGATTCCAGACTGTGTTTTTGGACGGGAGAAAAATGATGTTAAACGCCGCTGCTTAGCAGACGATGTAGCTGACATTTTTTCCCGGATATTTACGTCAGGGACTCAATCGGCACATCTCTAACCAAAATATGCCATCATGATCCATAGCATGTTTCAGACAGACTCGATTCAAGTTATTATGCCTTTTATATCCTTGACAGCTATCACAACGATAACAAAAACCATGTTTATAATTATTATTATATTAATTTGAGCCTAAAAGTTATGCAGCTTACCTCTTTACCACTTTAATCTATCAAAATCAATTCACAACGACGAAAAAATTAAAATCTGAAACAAATTTGTTTTCGGTTAAATAAACTAGACGAAATCGGTAAAAAAAACTAAAACGAAATATCGCCCAAACTTGTTTGAATAAGATATATAACTATTTCGTTAAATAACCATTTTGGTGTACTTTAACAACAATACCCACAATACCGTATTCGGTCATCCTCGGTTCAAATCGACCACAATGTGAGTTATGAAACGTCATTTCATTTTCGCTACTGGCCTTTAGCACAACTTGTTCAAAGTTCGGCTGCAGATTTGCACAAAACACAGAGGCTTAATTGTTTTTTTGCTGTCTGCTTGCATCGTTTATGTAGAGGTCCGAAAAAAGGAAGTCCCGTCTGTCAATGCATTTGATTTTTTTTATGTTGGGTGCAGAAAATTGAAGCCGTTTTAAACGTTTTTTTCTGCATTAAAATCTGCTCAGCCAGAAATTTTGAAAGGCTCTAGACCATTTGACAGGCAAATCAGGTACAGTTCTTATCGAGGAGTTGGACAATTGTTCTAGATCGGCTGAATTTTGATTATTTTGTTCCGTATTAATGCTTGTCGACGAGTTATCTTTCCCGGAAAAAAAATCAGCGATTGTCGAAATTGCTTTCGATCCGACATTTTGAAAGGGTTTAATCCGGGTTCTTAAAAGACGCCCTACGATTGGCTGGTATGTAATAAGCCAGCCAATCAAATCGAGTTTTACATTTTTTCATGATCATTAGACGCTTTACATGTAGTACACAATAATGCATTATAACTGCAATAAAGCGCGTACGTGACTCGACAAAACACTTTGTTTATTATGAAGCAAAATGCGTTTACTGCACATGATATTTGTCAGCTTTTTCTCGTAGCAATTGAACGTATGGACTTTGTATCGTTTTTAGGTATATTTAGGGACATGTTAAGACCAAAATCATGAAATCTTACTAATTTAAAAGGCAGCTGTTAAACTGAAAGTAGCCGGGTCATACGGTCATTATTGCCGGGGGAAATCCCCGGCCCCCGGCTCTTATTGAGACCCCTGCAGATGTGTTGCATGTGGAAAACAGTATGGCAAAAGAAGAAATTTGTTCACAAAGAGCAGACGTATCTCCTGTTGCTCCAATGGTTTTAACCCTTTCGCTCATATAGACGCTTTCTGATGCCTCTGCAGCAGACAGCTTTTTCAAAACATAGTGACAAAAGAAGAAATTGCTCAAAACAAGCAATGTCTCCTTTTGCCACAATGTTTTCCACTTTTAGCCATAGGTTATATATATCCATTCAATTATAGAGATTTTCTATTTGTTGACAAAATATGTTTGAAGTCATCTGCTGCAGAATTGTCATATGAGGGAAATGTTTAACTCTATATACAAAGAATTTCAATATTATTACCAAGATGGTTTTCAAAATCGTCTGCTGCAGAGTTAATGTAAACACTATGTGTTTTGTATGGTAGATACAAGATTTGATGCTTTAAAAGCAGGAGATGACTATATATGAAAACATTGTTGGTGTAAGAGAATTATCCAGATGTACTCGGATGTTTTTTAAAGCAAACAATTTCATAAAAATATGAATGTATTCAATGTAAAAACAAGTTCAAAAGTCACACATATCAGAAATAGGGTTCATCTGCAGCTTCTCCTTTTCCCATGATGTTTTCTAGTTGAACTTCAAGTTTTGTTAGCCCTACTGGCCAAAGGCCAAAGGCGTTGTTGTGTCCGTCGTCCGTGGGTCCATAAACAATTGCTTGTGAATTATGGCCCTTAAAATTGTTAAAATTGCTATAATACAGCTTGTGAACACAATAGACATTCCATTTCTTATCTGACCTTCACCAAACTTGGATAGTAGTTAAATATTAATGAGAGCTTGGTTCCTTTCGAAAACCAGCCTGATCCACCCATGCATGCATGGATTATGGCCCTTGTAATTGTCAAAATTGCTATATTACAGCTTGTGAACACATTATAGAGGGACCAAAAAGCCATGCCAGTAGAGTATAGGCCCTCGATGGGCCTCTTGTTTCTTTTAATTTCTTAAAAAAAATTATATTTTGATCAATTATTAGATACTTTGGAGTTTTGGAGAGGACTTAATGTTTCTCCACTAAGGCTGCTTTAGTCCTGAACCCTTTCTCTCAAATCTGTAAGCTGACAACTTAGAGATACATTTACATGTTTAGGCAAATATATGGAAATGTTCCTAAAAATGATAGAATGATTATTCAAATAGACTCAGTCTCATTGTTTTCAAAAATTGTTTGCTGCAGTCTCGTGCACCAGAATTTATCTGCGGACCTGGATAGGGTGGATGTGAAACAAGGATGTGAAATCCTGTCTTCACTAATATCTTAATTAAACTGGCATCAGATTGCTGGTTTCCTGTAAGTAGATCTATTCTGCTTTGAAAGAATCAGTAAATAGATACAGGAACTCATTACAGATAAGCTGTGTTAACCCTTTCCCTCATAATAGACGCTTTCTGACGCCTCTGCAGCAGACAGCTTTTTGAAAACATAGTGACAAAACGTGCAATTTCTCCTTTTGCCACAATGTTTTCCACTTTTAGTCATAGGTTATCCATCCAATAAAGAGGTTTTCCATTTTTTGACAAAATATGTTCAAAGTCGTCTGCTGCAGAATTGTCGTATGAGGGAAAGGGTTAATTAAGCTCACGTCATAGATTATGCAGAATATTGGTACATCCCCCACATCCCTCACTTACTGGACAGACGATGTTAAACCTTTCCGACATGCAGCAAATCTGCAGCAGACGACTTTGCAAATGGCTAATTAAAATATATGTAACATCACTATAATAGAAGGTATATGTAATTACTGAAAAAAGTTGAAATCATTGTGGCAAAATTTCTCCAGTTTTGTCATGATGTTTTCAAAAGTTGTCTACTGCAGTAAGTCTGAAAGTTCAACTGCCCCGTTTTAAAAATGATTTAGCACAAATGTTCCTTTGGTGATCCTTTATCAAGTTTGTTCACATAATACTTATCCTTTGAAAAAGATGGCCGCCTGGGGTTGGGGGGGTCCGTCTTCCTTATATGGTATATATTGAAGACTTAAAAATCTTCTTATCCGAAAGTACTGGCCAGATTTGTTGTATGCAGGAAAGAGTTAAAATGACCTTGATTCAAGTAGAAAGCTTTTGAAATGTTTGGTTTTAAAAACAAGTTAAAATAGCAATTTAGACATCAAAAGAATGGTAATAAGGCATCCGTTCAAAGTGATGTTCCAAAGATGAATGTACGCTGCATGCCAAGTTAAGATACTTCCATCAGTTAAAGATCAGCATAACTTTTTCGGAGATTAGTGTTTTGCTTTTATTTAAATTTTGTTGTTCCTTGAAGTCTCAAACAAACATAGTGTGCAAATACTATTATCTGCCTAGGGTGACCGACCCTCTACCAAGATAGTTAAATTTGTTCTGATCTGTTGGAAAACATGGCCATAACAGGAAGGGGGTGGGTTTTCCTTATATGTTTAGAGTATTAGAACATTGAACATTATTTAAGTTCTGTTAAATCACATGATCATTGTAAGACTATCAGTCTATCATGGTTTGCTTGGTCTGAATCTGTTGTCATGGACATTTTAAATAGTATGAGAAAGCGAAGACATTGTTATTTAAATGTAGTGTCTGATTTTCATATAAAATTATATTATGTTATATCATGTCTTTGTATGATATAACTTTTCTATTTGGTAATAGTCTCTTCGTAATTTGTGCTCGAAAATACAGATATTTTAAAGAATCTAGATGAGCTTTCTTTAACCCTTTCCCACATGCAAGAAATCTGGAAGAAAAATCTCAGACGACTGAAAAAATCTAGGTAAAAATATGGAACATCTCTATATATGACAATTTAATTATTGAAAAGAGTTGAAAACACTTTGGCAAAAGGAGAAATTGCTTGTTTGCTGCAGAGGCGTCAGAAAACATCTATATGTGGGAAATGGATAAGTAATTTTCTAAGATACCGGTCCAAATATTATTTTAATTGCAGACAGAGATTAAAGATAACAGTTAATTGGAAACATCAAGTTTTGTTACTGCAGTCCTTTGCAGGATTGATTGCTTTTCGTCTTCATCATACCTGTTCTACGTCTACATCAATTTCAAAGAGTAAACATTCAAGATGATATTGAATTGTTGCTTACATTTCTTTACAAAAAAAACGACAAAGTAATAACTTGCAATTCATCACAGATGAACAGTTTATCGCAAGTTGATATGGCATAAGAATGCATGGAAAAACAGGAAATTCCTCAAAAACAAAAAACAATATCATAGTATACCTGAATTCTTGGCTGTCTTTTATAATTGTCTCAAGTAAATCATTATGTCTCCTCCCTCCGGAGGAGACATATTGCTTTTGCCTGCGCCGTCTGTCTGTCTGTCCGTCTGTCTGTCTGTCTGTCAGGGCGTCCACATTTCTTGTCCGGCCTTTATCTCACAACCCCTTGGCCACATTTCTATGAAACTTCACAGGAGTCATTGGTACAACGTCTAGTTGCGCATATTACGAGGGCGTTTAATTTGACCTACTTTTGGATGAGTTATTGCCCTTTCTTAAAATTGCCATTTCATTCTTGTCCGGCCTTCATCTCACAACCCCTTTGCCACATTTCTATGAAACTTCACAGGAGTCATCGGTACAACGTCTAGTTGTGCATATTACGAGGGCGTTTAATTTGACTTACTTTTGGATGAGTTATTGCCCTTTTTTTAAAATTGCCATTTCATTCTTGTCCAGGGCGTCCACATTTCTTGTCCGGACTTTATCTCACAACCCCTTGGCCACATTTCTATGAAACTTCACAGGAGTCATCGGTACAACGTCTAGTTGCGCATATTACGAGGGCGTTTAATTTGACTTACTTTTGGATGAGTTATTGCCCTTTCTTAAAATTGCCATTTCATTCTTGTCCGGCCTTCATCTCACAACCCCTTTGCCACATTTCTATGAAACTTCACAGGAGTCATCGGTACAACGTCTAGTTGCGCATATTACGAGGGCGTTTAATTTGACCTACTTTTGGATGAGTTATTGCCCTTTTTTTAAAATTGCCATTTCATTCTTGTCCGGTCTTAATCTCACAACCCCTTTGCCACATTTCTATGAAACTTCACAGGAGTCATCGGTACAACGTCTAGCTGCGCATATTACGAGGGCGTTTAATTTGACCTACTTTTGGATGAGTTATTGCCCTTTTTTTAAAATTGCCATTTCATTCTTGTCCGGCCTTCATCTCACAACCCCTTTGCCACATTTCTATGAAACTTCACAGGAGTCATCGGTACAACGTCTAGTTGCGCATATTACTAGGGCGTTTAATTTGACCTACTTTTGGTTGAGTTATTGCCCTTTTTTTAAAATTGCCATTTCATTCTTGTCCCCGGCCTTCATCTCACAACCCCTTTGCCACATTTCTATGAAACTTCACAGGAGTCATCGGTACAATGTGTTGTTGCGCATATTACGAGGGCGTTTAATTTGACCTACTTTTGGATGAGTTATTGCCCTTTTTTAAAATAAATCACTAACTGACAAAATACAGTCAACCAGACAAATACCCCTTGGGGGAGACATATGTTTTTCCCAAAAACAACCTCTAGTTTATATGGTGTTTACCAAACTGTATTTAAGTTTCTTTTCAAATCTATTGAACAGACTCAAGAGTCCACCTTTCTGACTTGTTAACCCTTGCCCACATGTACACACATTCTGATGCCTATGCAGCAGAGGACATTTGAAAACATTGTGACAAAAGGAGAAATTGCTCAAAACAAGCAATTTCAACTTTTCCAAGTAATTATAATAACTACCTTTATGCAGATTTTTCATGTTTTTTTCTTATATGTTTTTGAGGTTGTCTGCTGCAGATTGGTTGTATGTGGTAAAGGGTTAATCAAATTTCTTCCTTAACCCTTTACCTCATATAGACGCTTTCTGACGCCTCTGCAGTAGACGGTTATTTGAAAACATAGTGACAAAAGAAGAAATTGCACAAAACGTGCAATTTCTCCTTTTGCCACAATGTTTTCCACTTTTAGTCATAGGTTATCCATTCAATTATAAAGATTTTCCAATATTTGACAAAATACGTTCAAAGTTGTCTGCTGCAGAATTGTCGTATGTGGGAAAGGGTTAATGAACAACCTTATAATACAATTCATTGTAATCAGTTCAGTGTTATAGACCTGGCCACCATGGCTCTCTTGTTCCTTTTATGGAAGTTTGACTGTTGGTATTATAAGTTTGTCAGAATTGTGTTTTAGTTTAACCTTAACCCTTTCCCTCATACGACAATTCTGCAGCAGACGACTTTAAACATATTTTGTCAAAATATAGAAAATCTCTATTATTGAATTGATAACCTACGACTAAACGTGGAAAACATTGTGGCTAATAGAGAAATTGCTCGTTTTCAGCATTTCTACTTTTGTCACTTATAATATTTTTAAAAAGCCGTCTGCAGCATAGGCGTCAGAAAGCGTCTATATGAGGGAAAGGGTTAACCCACATTTTTATGCGCCCTTTGAAATCGTTTTGTCAAAAAGGGAATTTGGTCATCACAAGATTTTTTTTTCCTTTTGAAACAATGTTTCATGTTTCCGAACTAAACCCAATAATTTTATCTATATTTTCCATATTTTTTGCTTTCATGTTTTCAGAGTTGTCTGCTGATGATTTATTGTATTTGGGAAAGAGTTAATAATATGAAGCTTTTGGCTGTTTAACCCTTTTCCCTCATATAGATGCTTTCTGACGCCTCTGCAGCAGACAGCTTTTTGAAAACATAGTGACAAAACGTGCAATTTCTCCTTTTGACACATTGTTTTCCACTTTTTGTCATAGGTTATCCATTCAATTAAGGAGATTTTCTATTTTTTGACAAAATACGTTCAAAGTCGTCTGCTGCAGAATTGCCGTATGAGGGAAAGGGTAACACATTATGTGAATGTTATGAGAAAATATATTGGGTGTAAAATAATGATTCTATGGAAAATAATGTTTTCTGCCCAGATGACTGGCATAATTACAAATTTTCTATGGTTTCAGTCTGCAGGCTGTGAGCCTTTCCTTCATGATTTTATTTTTGTTGTGGCATTTGTTCAGCAGTTTCGTTATTAAATGCCTTTTGCACAAGTTTGTTTGATACACACTTGCCCATGGGGAGAAATTTCTCTGTTTGTCACAATGTTTTTTAACTCAATTAGATATTTATGCTTTTATTTATGGAGATGTCCAATAATATTTCAAGGCTGTCTGTTAACCCTTTCCCTCATACGAAAATTCTGCAGCAGACGACTTGGAACATAATTTGTCAAAACATAGAAAATCTCCATAGTTGAATAGAAAATCTCCATAGTTGAATGGATAACCTATGACAAAAAGTGGAAAACATTGTGGCAAAAGGAGAAATTGCACGTTTTGTGCAATTTCTTCTTTTGTCGCTATGTTTTCAAAAAGCTGTCTGCTGCAGAGGCATCAAAACTTTTAGTCATAGGTTATCCATTCAATTGTGGAGATTTTCTATGTTTTGACAAAATACGTTCAAAATCGTCTGCTGCAGAATTGTCGTATGAGGGAAAGGGATAATCAAGAGTTTGTATGTAACTGAATGCTTTGAAGGTCAGTATAGCAGTCAGTCTTCAAGGGAAAAAAATTATATTGCAGTGGTATTTCTTTTTGGAAAAAATGGTTTGAAAATCTTCGACTGTGATATACCGGTAATTGAAATAATGTTGAAAGAAATCCATCAGATGAAAATGATGAATATTTATACTGAATTCCAACAGTATTAAACCTACTACTTATCCCAGTTCAAGTGAATTTCTCCTGGATTGATTTGTATGTTGTACAGCTCAGTCATTTTCAGATTATTCAATTTCTTTATGGCTTTCCAGTTGCTATTAATTTTCACTCAAAGAGAAGGGGGGTAAAAACCCATATGTTTGGAATGGTTTTATGTGTTTTGTTAAACAGAGATCTTCAGTTTTATTGGTGCCTTAGAGAGAATATCATCTAATGTTACAATATATTTGGGGGAACATTCAATTAGGTAGAGATGTACTTTTACCCTGAAGCTAAAGGGAAATCCCATTAAACCCTGTTCAAACTGCAGAAGACCAACTTTTGAAAGCATTCTGGCATATGAGAAATTGCTCATTATGTTCAATTTCGCCTTTTGCAACAATGTTTTCAACTCTATTAAACAGTATAAACTTATTTTACAGATATTGTTTCCATGTATTACATTAATGTTTTTAAAGTTGTCTGCTGCAGATTTGTTGTGCATTGGAAATTTGGGTTAAAATGCTCTCAACAGTCTGAACCCTTTCCAAGTTGCAGACGGATTTCGGCGCATCTGCAGCAGACGACTTTTGAAAACAATGTGGCAAATGGAGAAATTGCTCATGAGCAATTTCTCCATTTGCCACAATGTTTTCAACTCTATTCAATAACTATTAATATCATCATTTGTAGAGATTTTCCATACTTTGACCTAGATGTTTTCAAAGTCGTCTGTTGCTGATTTCCTGTATGTGGGATAGGGTTAAGCCAACTAAGATTGCACGTAACCTACAGCACTTTCTCTTTTTTCTCTACTAAAATATTAGGTTTGAACACAGTTCATAAAGCTGAATAAAATTCCATTTACCAATTGTTAAAGCTTTACAAACTAATGATACACAACTTATTAACTGCCTTTATATTTTCATCATCAATAGGAGGATTTTACAGGTAACTTTCTAAGATTAAGACAAATTTAGACTCGTCTGTTATAAAATTAATAAAAAAACCATGGCAAAAATATTGAATAATAAATAACAAGAAACAATTGCTTTCAACTTTGCTTAAATTACGTTAGTTGTTTATAATAATCCATGTACTGTTTTAGAATTGAGAAGAGTCTTAAAATGGAAATAACATTTTATGACTTATTAATAAGAAGCATAATTAATGGACATTATGAAAATTTATCACTTTTCCTTCAATGCTTTATTAATGTTTTGTTGCTAATGGTTGCCACTGGGGAGAAAGAGACTGTTTATCTTTAATACTAAAAATGATTATTAAATTTGCTTTAGAGGAACCGGTGAATAATAGTGGTTCCTGGATTGACTGAATTGATAGGTCTGTCAAAGAAAAGCTATCTAAAACAGTTTATTATATTATCATCCGATTTGAAACAAATCGATAGCTAAAAAAAAACAATTGATTCAAGATGTACTTCGTTTAACCCTTTCCGTGACTTGCAGATGCATTTGAAGCAGACGACTTTTGAAACATTGTGGCAATTTAACCCTTTCCCTCATATAGACGCTTTCTGACGCCTCTGCAGCAGACGGCTTTTTGAAAACATTGTGACAAAAGAAGAAATTGCACAGAACGTGCAATTTCTCCTTTTGCCACAATGTTTTCCCCTTTTTGTCATAGGTTATCCATTCAATTATGGAGATTTTCTATGTTTTGACAAAATAGGTTCAAAGTCGTCTGCTGCAGAATTGTCGTATGAGGGAAAGGGTTAAGCAATTTTTGCTTTTCTACTTTTCAACTTCCTGTCAATAATTATACTAAAATCATTTATAAATATTTTATAAGTTATTGCCAACATGTTTTCAAAGTCGGCTGCTGCCAATTTGTTGTATGCTGGAAAGGGACTGTGGTTACTTTAACCCTTCCATCATTTACACTGTTTTCACTACTCTGAGTACTCTGATTAGATGGAAAGTTGAAAACATTGTGACACCATGTTTTAACCCTTTCCCTCATACGGCAATTCTGCAGCAGACGACTTTAAACGTATTTTGTCCAAACATAGAAAATCTCCATAATTAAATGGATAACCTATGACAAAAAGTGGAAAACATTGTGGCAAAAGGAGAAATTGCACGTTTTGTGCAATTTCTTCTTTTGCCACTATGTTTTCAAAAAGCCGTCTGCTGCAGAGGCGTCAGAAAGCGTCTATATTAGGGAAAGGGTTAAAAGACAGTTGTTTCAATGCAAGCGGGAAAAGGATCATGTTTAAAAAAAAAAAATGAACAAAACTTTGAAAATAATCATATTGTATGCAACTTAATAAATATATTTTCCCATTTCTATTTCCAGAAGTATGAATTCCCCACAATCCAATAATCAAGAGAATGGTCGGAAGCCTGATCCGGATGCTATTAAAATGTTTGTTGGGCAGGTCCCACGTTCCATGGATGAAAATGATCTCACAAAAATGTTTGAACAGTATGGTTCTGTCTTTCAACTAAATGTTCTTCGGGATAAAGTAACGGGTCAAAGTAAAGGTGAGTCGTGTTTCTGTTTTTCAGTGTATTAAATGTAGTAAAGCTGAACTCATCAATTGTCTTAGGAGCCAGCAGGTCATCATCAGATTATCCCTTTCCCACATACAACAAATCTGCAGTAGACGACTTTGAAAACATAGCGACAAAAGTCCTGACAAATCTCCATAAAAGATGGCTTAACTGTTAACCCTTTCCCACATACAACAAATTTGCAGCAGACGACTTCGAAAACATGGTGACAAAAACCTGAAAAATCTCCTTTAAAAATAGCTTAATTGTTAAATAAAGTTGAAAATATTGTGGCCAAAGGAGAAATTGCTCATTATGAGCAATTTCGCCTTTGGCAACAATGTTTTCAATAGTCGTCTGCTGCTTTTGCTTCAAATTGCGTCTGCAGGTGGGAAAGGGTTAAATAAAGTTGAAAACATATTCACTGTGGCCAAAGGAGAAATGACCGCATGATGTTTTCAAAAGACGTCTGCTGCTATTGGTCAAAATGCGTCTGCAGGTGGAAAAGGGTTAACCCTTTCCCTCATATAGACGCTTTCTGACACCTCTACAGCAGACGGCTTTTTGAAAACATAGTGACAAAATTTCACAAAACGTGCAATTTCTCCTTTTGACACAATGTTTTCCACTTTTAGTCATAGGTTATCCATTCAGTTATAGAGATTTTCCATATTTTGACAAAACATGTTCAAAGTCGTCTGCTGCAGAATTGTTGTATGAGGAAAAGGGTTAATTATATGAATTGGTTAATAACCTTTCAACCCTTTCCCAAATACAAAAAATCTGTAAAAAGTTTCTCCTTTTGCCAAAATGTTTTTCAAACGTTGTCTGCTGACGAGGCCTCAAAAAAGCGTCTATGTGGTATGATTAATTAATGTAACTAAGTCGATAGTAGCTGTTTAAACCTCAGGGCTCGACATTAACAGTTGTCCGATAGCCCGGGCAAGTTAAAGTTGTGTCCGGGCAAGTTGTTTTTCCTGAGCAGTTGTCCGATTGGGCAAGTGGCAGTTAGAATCCATTCTGGGACAAATATGTTGACATGTCAATATTTTATTTCATTAATTTGATCAAACCCTGTTGAGTTTAAATGGTAAAATTCGCCATAAAGATCAAGAAACAAAATAATTCTGTAAACGGGAAGTGTTTACATAATAGATGCGCACGCTCTTATAGGCTATTATCCCCCGCTTTTTCGAAAAAAAAGAGGGGGATATTGAAATGGCGTTGTTTGTCTGTGTGTGCGTGCGTCCACAGCCATTTCTCAGTAACTAGTTGGTAGAATTTCATGAAACTTGATAATAAATATGAACCAGCATACTGGGATGATGCCCGTCCATTGTTTTTTGGATTGGTCAATTTTCCTTAGAGTTATTGCCCTTGATATATTGAAAAATCCACGTCCGCAGCCATTTCTCAGTAACTAGCTGTTAGAATTTCATGAAACTTGTTTATAAAGCTACAGCAACAAAATTTGCAGCATGTGTACAATTTTACAATAAAATATCATCATTGTCTTTGGATGACCTTCACCATGACTTTTTGACCTTCTGTCCGTCTGTTTTTAAAAGAAAAGGACTGTTTTAAATCACATTAGTTGTAAATTTATTCATAAGATTAGTGGTACTGATTAACAGCTCCATTCACAATTACCAACGGATTTTCACTATTTTCTGACAGGGTCCAATGGACCCTTTTACAATTTCTCAATGAAACCGGAATTTAAATGGTTACAATTTGTCCAGAGTCCATAATTTAGAGTAACAGATTAAACCATTCGGGACCTCAATCTTTCGTAAATCAGTCCTCAGTCACATATTTCTAACGCATCACAATTGTTTAAAATACACATGTCACATGATGAATCTCTCTATTTTAATTTATGCTGCCTTGTTCTAAATAGACTTATCCCCGTGTATTGATTGGTCAGAATTGAACTAAACAATATGTCATATATATCTTTTCTGAAGAGGTATTTACCGGAATCCCCTAAATTCAAAATGGCGGATGTCAATAATAATTTTTCCGAGATCTTAGCAATTCTGACTCATTTTTAGCTCCACTGGCTGAAAGCCAGTCGAGCTTATGTCATGGCGAATTGTCCGTCGTGCGTGCGTGCGTGCGTGCGTGCGTTAACTTTTTCCTTTAAACGACTTCTTCTCCCTAACCACTTGGCCAATTTGGTTGGAACTTCATGGGAAGCATCCTCTCAATGTCCTCTACTAAATTCCTTCAATTTTTTTTGATCCATTCAAAATTCTGGTTTCCATGGCAACCGAAAGAAAAAAATAGTGAGAACTTAAAAAATCTTCTTCTCCGAAAGTGTCAGGCCGATTTTCAAATAATTTTGTAGAAATGTTCCTTGGGTGACCCTTTATTAGATTCCTTCAAGAAATTTTGATTGGGCGAAAAACATGGCCGCCAGGGGGCGGGGCTTTTTTGCCTTATATAGCTATAGTGAAAACTTAAATAATCTTCTTCTCAAAAAGTGTTCAGCAGATTTTCAAATAATTATGTAGAAATGTTCCGTGGGTGACCCTCTATCAGATTCCTTCAAGCCATGTTGATTGGTAAAAAAACATGGCCGTCACAGGGCGGGGCTATTTTGCCTATATGGCTAAAGAGCAAACTTAAAAAATCTTCTCCTCCAAAAGTGTCAGGCCGATTTTCAAATAATTTTGTAGAAATGTTCCTTGTGTGAACCTTAATTAGATTCCTTCAAGAAATGTTGATTGGGCGAAAAACATGGCCGCCAGGGGGCGGGGCTTTTTTGCGTTATATAGCTAAAGTGAAAACTTAAAACATCTTCTTCTCCGAAAGTGTTCAGCCGATTTTCAAATAATTTTGTAGAAATGTTCATTGGGTGACCCTCTATCAGATTCCTTCAAGCCATATTGATTGGTCGAAAAACATGGCCGCCAGAGGGCGGGGCTATTTTGACTTATATGACCATAGTGAAAACTTAAAAAATCTTCTCCTCCGAAAGTGTCAGGCATATTTTCAAATAATTTTGCAGAAACATTCCTTTGGTGACACTCTACAAGATTCCTTTAAGCCATGGTGGTTGGTAAAAAAAATAGCCACCACGGGGCAGGGCTGTTTGGAGATTTTATTTTTGCCTTATGGCCGTGGAGCGATACTGGCCCTCTTGGGCCTCTTGTGTTTAAAGCACATTCTAATGGCAAGCCGTAGACACTTTTATGTGTTTAAATTACCTCTTTACATAAACGTAAATATCGTCCTGTAAATTCGACTGCGGTTTTAAATGGGCTGTGCATTTTAAGACAGCAAATCAACAAGGCAGGACACTGTAATTCACAATATAATGACATATATTAGGGTGAGTTGATAATGAGTCCAGTCTGGGCAAGTAAATTTTCAAAGTACTTGTCCGAGTAGGCAAGTAGGTTCAAAAGTTAATGTGGAGGCCTGAACCTGTTAAATCTGTTGTAGATGATTTTGGAACTATTGAGGCAATAATATGAATAATCTCTATAAATGAATGTATAGTAAATAACGCTATCCCACATGCATATGCTTTTTCATTAATCAGCACATTAGAACATTGTGGCAAAAGGAGAACTTGCGCATAATTTCAAAGATGTACTGTGAAAACTATCAGATGGCAAACGCTGTTATCCAAGTAAGTTACAGGAATCCGCCGTGGTCGAGTGGTTAGTGTCAGGGATTTAAAAACTGGGTGTCCCGGGTTTGATCCCCAGTCGTGGCATGACGGCCATGGTGGAGTGCCCTTGGGCAAGGCACATTTTCTAGCTTAGTACTGGTTTGTTTACCCAGGGATCATGTGATATAACTGAAATAACGTTGAATGCGGCGTAAAACCCCAATAAAACCAAGTATTTAGTTACAGAACGGTTACTGTTTCTTTAATACACAATCATATATTCAGAAAAATGTAAAATATCTTTAACCCAAATTCCGTCATATAGACGCTTACTGACGCCTCTGCAGCAGACGGCTTTTTGAAAACATAGTGACTAAAGAAGAATTGCTCAAAACGAGCAATTTCTCCTTTTGCCACAATGTTTTCCACTGTAAGTCATACTGGTTATCCATTCAATATAGATATTTTCTATTTTTTGATAAAATATGTTGAAAGTCGTCTGCTGCAGAATTGTCGTATGAGGGAAATGGTTAAATAAAAGTATAATTGATTTTATAAAGTTTTATAAAATATTCTGGCAGAAGTTGTTATCTGCAGATGGGTTAAAATGTATCTGCATAATTATACTCGTAGGAAAGGGTTTAAAAAAAATGAGAGCACAAATCCAAGAAGAATTGTCAAATGTCGTAAAATTAGAATTGTTCATGCAATCTGTGAATTTTGTGTCATTTACATAAAATGATGAGGGGGTTTGACACTTTTCTGTACTCTGTAAATTGGCTTTCTCACCTTCGGTCTCAAACAGAGACCTTAACCCTTTCCCTCATATAAACGCTTTCTGATGCCTCTGCAGCAGACGGCCTTTTAAAAACATAGTGACAAAAGAAGAAATTGCTCAAAACAAGCAATTTCTCGTTTTGCCACAATGATTTCCACTTTTAGTCATAGGTTATCCATTCAATTATAGAGATTTTCCATTTTTTGACAAAATATGTTCAAAGTCGTCTGCTGCAGAATTGTCGTATGAGGGAAAGCGTTAAAAGAGTGAGGCAATAAACTCAGAGGACTAGATAAGGACAGGAGTAAATAGGTCTTTCTTCCTTGATATCTCTCTTAGTACCCACAACAAGACAAATAAGGATTTTAGAGCATGAAAAACACTCCTTATCTAGAACTCTGTAAACTGCCAGAATTTGGTGTTATTCCTTATCGGAAATCGGATTACTGACATAGTTGCCTCAATAAGACTTATTAACCCTTTCCCACATACAACAATTCTGCAGCAGACGACTTTGAAAACATACCAGAAATTCGTTGTTTGCAAACTCCCTTTAAATGGAAGTACAATAATTGAATAGAGTTGAAGACATGGTGAGAAAAGGAGAAATTGCTTGTTTTAAGCAATTTCTTCTTTTGTTGCCATGTTTTCAAGAAGCCGTCTGCTGCAGAGGCATCAGAAAGCGTCTATATGAGGGAAAGGGTTAAAGATATACCCAAAACATAGGGTTTAGTAGATCACTATGATCAATTTCTACTTGTCCTACAATGTTTTCAAAAAGCATCTGATGTAGAGATGATTGTGTATGTGAAAGGGTCAAATTTGTATGGCTCTGATCCTGGTTTTTTCCTTCTCTCTGATCATAGGTTTTTTTCTCTCAGACTCTTGTTCAGGTACCAATTATCATAACTCTTAACCCTTTCCCTCATACAACAATTCTGCAGCAGACGACTTTGAACATATTTTGTGAACAAATAGAATATCTCCATAATTGAATGGATAACCTATGACAAAAAGTGGAAAACATTGTGGCAAAATGGAGAAATTGCACGTTTTGTGCAATTTCTTCTTTTGTCACTATGTTTTCAAAAAGCCGTCTGCAGCAGAGGCGTCAGAAAGCGTCTATATGAGGGAAAGGGTTATGGGCCTGTTTTTAGACACAAACTCCTTCCAGTAAACCATTAATTTAGTGGAGTGTTACATTCTTGAAGCTCGTTATTCAGAGTCTTTCCTTTCACATGTGGTTGTTATTTTCAAACACTAGTCAGTGGCAGCTTGTTTCAAACTGACATGTCCAATGAGTAACTGAAGAAATTCAAACTGCTCCCTGATACAACAAATCTGCAGCAGATGACTTTGAAAATGTCTGCTCAAAAATATGGAAAATCTCTATAAGTGTAGGTACAAGAGAAAGTTGATGCAACGCATCAATGTCGCCGGAAATCCATACTGCAGTTATGCATAACACTTACATTATAGTAGTTGAAAAAACAGTTATCAACTAACAAAGGGCATCAGGGGTGGGGTCAAGTGAAAATGTATCATACCTTGCATTTTTTTGTCAATGAAGTGAATATATCCTTCATTGAAATATAATTGAAGCCTTTAATTGCTTATGATCAATCTCCATTCTAAGATAGGTTGACCATACACAACTTATTATTGATCATAAACAGGAAATGAGTAATCTTGCCAATCATTTAGTCTACTCATGTTTTAAACTTATATAATGATGAGCGCCCTTGTGTCAATGATGCATAACAATATGCAGATCGCAAGCAAAATGTGTGTAGCGAATATAATGTAACATTTAAAATTGTCAAGGACGAAATAATTTTGTACGTAAGACCCGATTCGTTTCTTCTTCGCATAGTTGTCGTTCTTTACACTCTCTTAATAGGCAGAGAGTGTGTTTTAAAATGATATAATGATGAGCCCCCTTGTGTCAATGATGCATAACAATATGCAGATCGCAAGCAAAATGCGTGTTGAGAATCTTATGACACATTTGAAATTGTCAAGGACGAAATAAATTTGTACGAAAAACCCGATTTGTTTCTTCTTCGCATAATTGTCGTTTTTCACACTCTTTATAGGCAGAGAGTGTTCATTCAAAGTAGTTTTTATATTAAAACCAGTTTTATCTCAGTTTGTTCTTTTCGTCATTTGTTTCGAATCAAATAAACATTTTAAATCACATATAATTAATTAACTAATTGTAAGTGAGTGTAAAGAACGGCTCTCTCTGCAAAGGAGATTTATCTACGCAGTCGGTATTCGGTAGTCTCTTGATCAACATATTTAGCTTAGAAACAGTTCCTATTTTAGATATTCATGGATTAATAATCAAGACATCTCTTTGAACATGAAAATAACATTTAGTAAGTTAAAATTGCTATTAAAAGGAGAATTTGACGCGATTTTTATCTCGATATTGACACATAACAGTCTGCAGCAAGTCTAGCAGGGACTCTTTTGTCTTCGTAAATAAGACAAAAAAACATAAATGCGAGTCAAAATAAAGAAACTGCAAATATTTAAAACATCAGATTATTTATTTCATTTTAGATGTGTCATAACTAAGTGTTTTTAAACAATCACAATTGTAATATGTTCAAAACATTTAAATTTGTTTTTTTTCTATTTATAACTCTCCTCACATGTCATTTCTGAAAAGCTAAAATTGCTATTAAAAGGAGAATTTGACGTGATTTTTATCTCGATATTGACACATAACAGTCTGCAGCAAGTCTAGCAGGGACTCTTTTGTCTTCGTAAATAAGACAAAAAAACATAAATGCGAGTCAAAATAAAGAAACTGCAAATATTTAAAACATCAGATTATTTATTTCATTTTAGATGTGTCGATCATAACTAAGTGTTTTTAAACAATCACAATTGTAATATGTTCAAAACATTTAAATTTGTTTTTTTTCTAATAATAACTCTCCTCACATGTCATTTCTGAAAAGCTATTAAAAATATAAGTCGCGGGCTTCTGCCCGGTTACTAAATATTAATTACTGAAATAAGTATTCAATTATTATACTTTCCTTTAAAAAGAGAGTTTCAATTTTTGGTAGACTTGCGCATGCGCAGAGGCTGCCATAGTCATAGTGAGTTTGAAGTCACGTGATGTATATGCCCTTCACCACCAACAATTAAGTGCAATTTTTGGTTTGACTAATTTACGAATGCTCACAAAAGCAAACATAGAGTAACGAAAAAAAATCCGATTATTCAAGCTTATAATAGAAAATAACAAGTCTTGTAAGTGTAAATATCATATTTAAAGTGTACACAATTATTTAGATATCACTACGCCAATATAGCACTGCACCGCGCAATTACCCTTTGTAAATTGTAACCCTTTTTTCCCTCTCGGCAGAGATGTAAACATCCACTCGCCCGCTAGCATAAGCGAGTGGAATGAAGGATCAGCTAGTACGAAATTTTAGGCGCTAGTCCATACATATTCGTTCATGTCCTTATTCATAAAGATAGTATGCATTGCTAAGCCTTTTCTTTCTCTTTCTCTCAGTCCATCTATTCCTTCGACAACGATTTGCATTTTGGATAGGTGCTTTCGACAAGGTCCGCGTCTAAAGAAACAAATTTCATCAAATGATTTGAGCGCTTTAAATCACTTGTTTATAAAGCGTTTAGAATACTTTGATTATAATCTATAGGCAGAACGAATAACGAATAAATCTTGCAAGAAATCGATCATTTCTTTCGGCCAAAATCAGGTAAATGACCCGCGGATATTGGTTGTTACAACATAACTGATTCATCCGTTTATTCTAAATTTGTATTACACAGTTCAAAATTAGATTTTGACAGTTTGTTCGTTATGATTTTGACGCGATTCAAGATTTTGACGCGATTATTTCGTTCATATAGTTGATTACTAACAGATGACTAAGTTGATTTGATTTTGGGTATGTTTTCAAAGTCTTCTGCTGCAGATTTGTTGTATGTGGGAAAGGGTTAATCAGAACCAGACTGGATTATATTGTAGGTTTCCTTCAAAACTGTGTCAGCAAAATTGTCTGCATTACTAGGGACATGATAAAGTTAGAGGCTACACTATCTTCCCCATTCTGATCCAGCAGTACCTAAGATAACCATATGTTGTAATGTTCAGGGCTATAGTGTTTCATGTACCTACTGGATGAAGCATGAGCATGTATTAATTGTATATGACATGCAGGTGGCGTAATGGAAGATCTGGGTAAGACTGTGATGCTAGTTAACCCTTATAACTGAAATAATTCTGAAAGTGGCGAAAAATCCCAAGAAAATTTTATAAATTTTGCAGTATCTTTACAAACATCAATTTGAATGGAGGTTGTTAGATTCAGGGATTCAACTGGATACATCTTACAATTGCATAGAAGTGCTGCCTTATCTGGGGGATGATTTCTTTCTGAAGGTCTGTTTTCATGTGGCCTTGGAACCGGGCGCTCTCAGGGTTCGATCCCCAGGCTAGTCGCTGTGGTCATGGTGGAGTGCAAGTTGGGCAAGTCTTAGCCTAGTACTTGTTTGTTTACCCAGTGATCATGAATAAGTGAACTGTCACCGTGATACAACTGAAATAATGTTGAAAATGGCATAAACCCCTACAAAAAATCCAAAAAAGCCTGTCCCATATTATTCCCTCACAAGATGCCAAAATACTTAGGTATGCCACATCTGCATTATTTATAAACTGCTTATTTATAGGCACTTTCACAGTATATATTTGACCCTTTCCCTCATATAGACGCTTTCTGACGCCTCTGCAGCAGACGGCTTTTTGAAAACATAGTGACAAAAGAAGAAATTGCACAGAACGTGCAATTTCTCCTTTTGCCACAATGTTTTCCACTTTTTGTCATAGGTTATCCATTCAATTATGGAGATATTCTATGTTTTGACAAAATACGTTCAAACTTGTCTGCTGCAGAATTGTCGTATGAGGGAAAGGGATAAGCAGGCTTTGATGCAGAACAAAACAGAATCATGGACACGTTTGGCAAGAGTAGATCTCAATCAACCTTTGCAAATGCAGAGGCTGATAGTATCTACACTTTTTGTGATCTAATTATAGGCATGAAGGAATGTCCTAGAAGTGAGGGGAAATACACATGGACGTAATGGTAATGATCTTTGACAATACATGGGAGCACAAAATGTCTGATGCCCCTTTTACCTATGTCACGCCTCAAATGATGTCACTGGCATCTAATTAACCCTTTCCCTCATATAGACGCTTTCTGACGCCTCTGCAGCAGACAGCTTTTTGAAAACATAGTGACAAAAGAAGAAATTGCACAAAACGTGCAATTTCTCATTTTGCCACAATGTTTTCCCCTTTTTGTCATAGGTTATTTATCCATTCAATTATTGAGATTTTCTATGTTTTGACAAAATACGTTCAAAGTCGTCTGCTGCAGAATTGTCGTATGAGGGAAAGGGTCAAGAGTGATATTTAGCCTTTGGCATGCTATTCCGGTTTGTTCTGTGTCTTTTGACATCTTTCAGATCTCCAACTGTCTGAGAATTTGCCTTAATAAGTCTGACTCTTCTCTTGAAATGACGGGGTCAATGGGATGATAAGTCTAATTCAGTTGGTTATTTATTTATTTTGTCTTTGGGGGAAATGCATAAGGGTCTTTTGCGTTTTGAATGCTGGCAATAATGTCTCAGTTGTTTTGTCCGTATTAAGCCTTTTCAATGATACAATATTTGGTGCGCCTGGAGCAAACAAATTAGTACATAATGGGGTAAAAAGAAATTACTCCTTATTACATCCATTGCCTAATCCTTTCTTTCCCATTAACCCTTTCCCTCATACGACAATTCTGCAGCAGACGACTTTGAACATATTTTGTCAAAACATAGAAAATCTCCTTAATTGAATGGATAACCTATGACAAAAAGTGGAAAACATTTTGGCAAAAGGATAAATTGCTCGTTTTGATCAATTTCTTCTTTTGTCACTATGTTTTCAAAAAGCTGTCTTGATATTGTGACTCATCATTGTATCAATGAATATTTCATACTTGCAAGATCAGAGAAAAGTTACATGATCTTGATAATTTATGTGACGCCTAGTTATTGAAAAGAAAAAAAAAATGTATATATTTTCATTGACCAAAAGTCAAATGAGTCCATTAAAACCTTTTCAAATCTTAATGGTCATTTAAGTTTGCCTAAATACTTAGACAACAAACATGAATGGAAAATATTTACACCATGATAAGCCATTGAAATACAACAGAGATATAGCACTTAGTGAGTATTACATTTTTGTGGCGATTGGTTTGACAATCGCCACAATGCTAACAGAAACAACAACAACGAACAATATTTACATAGTCGGTTTTGAAAAATCGGTTGATATTTATTTTCCTTACTGCAAACTAATTTACTCACATCCGTTATAGTTCCATCATTGATGCAGATACGCGATTAATAATAATTATGCCAGTGCTACTTTGGTACCGGATTGTTACTAATATTTGAGTTTTATCGAGACAGTATCTACATAGAGTTAAAATATGTAAATAGTATCTTCGTCATGATTTGGCAGATAATAAATATCATTGCGCGTTCTGCCTTGCAAATAACGGAAAATAACTCGGATGATACTCAAATCTGGAAATTCCAAAAGGTTCTATAAATAGCTCGCGAACTGGTGTTCTTAAATCTCAATATTATAAACGCTTCATTTTGTAGTTGTTTAAATATATGAAAGCGTCTAGATGATAAGACTGGTTTACAAAGGTTTAAAGGTGTGTACACACGTTATGTATACACGTCTGCACGTTCTAGAGTCAACTAGCAATCAATGCTGAAAGTGTAGCCTTATTTAGTTTGGAGATCGAGCATTATAATATATGCCTATATTTTTATAAATTGAACAGTTTGGCAAATAGTGAAATTGTGCTTTTTGTGCATGTTTTGTGTTTGTTATTGCACTCAAATTTTTCGAAGCAGTTTAACAACCTCAGAGACATATACATACACTGTGTTTATATGTCTCTGACAACCCTCAATCATGCAATGTGAAGGGACTCAATTAAACAGACCTGTTTAATATCGGACATCATTGAAACAAACACCAAACTAATTGATACTGTTGATACTCTCTTTTCTTGATAATTTTGTCATTTCTAAAGTGTACACAATATTTTATCTTAATATGGCCTAGCGACCTGGTGAAGAACATGTGATTACCCGAACAATTTAGATTACAAATAGCCATTCTAATGAGCTAAAACGGTAGCTAGTCTATCGAGTACCAACTAGATTTTTCATAAATTTGAAATGGCCTAATTTTGAACACATCATGACCAGTTTCAGAACGTAACTAAACAATCACCAAGACAACATTTTGGCAAACTAACATTATTAGACTGTCAAACGATGCAGGGTTGATACATTCTCAAATTGATCCACACCAGAGTGCACTATTATTGAAAAGCGCAAGCCGATATACTGCTTGTTACTTTGCAGAATTTTCCATACGATCGCCACTACAGTGCCATTGGCGCTTTGATTATCACATGACGTTGCTTGTATCCCATGTAATATACCCATTACGTATTTCTTTATATACAACGTGTGTAATATAACATGACCTAATACTTGGAAAAAATGACGTCACGTCAACGTTTTGACGTCATACGTTAGTCACTTTGGCGCCAAAACCCGTAAATTTCATCTAGAAATATTGTAAACGTTAAGTACATTTTCATCGAAATACGCCTCATAAGTCACTTTATGTGATAGATATAATATCTCATGAGTGTTATTTATTATTCTTTTTAATAAACTAAGCTGAATATGACCTCGGGAATAATTATTAGTGGCATTGTTATACGATTTACTGACGAAATTAAAATAGCTTTGGAAAACCCGCTTTTCTTTGTGTGTTTTCGTCATTTGATAAAAAAGAATCTGACATTTGTTGTCATTTAATGTTGCCAAAGGCTCGCTTAATAAAAAAATTCTTGAACTCGTTTAATAAAACTTTATATAAAATGACAACTCATGTCAGATCCTATATATATGCAATAACGGGGCAGCAGTTAACCTTTTACCACATACAGCACACAGCTAGACAAAGATATGAAAAATGTCTATAATTGAAATATAACTATTGAATAAACTTGAAAACATTGTGGATGCGTCAAAATATGTCTGAATGTTAGAGAGGGTTAAACATGAACCTGTGTGCCTGGCCTTTAACTAGTTTATGATGTAATTGGTTAATATATTTATGCCTTAATTAACATAGACAGGCCAGGGAACATACATAGAATGTTGGCAGAGGAAATAGCTCTCTTGTCAATATGACACTCTGGGATATGTGATGATACTTATTACTAAGGCTGTCAGAATGTAAGATGTTTACAGCTGCTGCTGATCCAGGCCTGTACCAACCATGTCACAAATATCCTATCTGATCACATATTTACATACACTGTTTCAAATGTTAGATTTAGCCCTTTCCCATATACATACGCTTTCTGATGCATCTGCAGCATATGACTTTTAAAAAAACGTCTCCTTCTTCCACAATGTTGTCAAATCTTTACAATAATCAACTTTTCTTATATAGAGATATCTCACATTTTTGCCTAGATATTTTCTTGCTGTATCACAGTGGGAAAGGTTGCATCAGAATACCTGGTTTGGTAACAACATACAGCTAGCTCTTAAGGGCCTAGACTGGATATAATTTGTTAACATTTGCTCAGTGCTCACATACAACAAATTAACCAATTTGACAATATCTCATTATTCACCAATATAATTTAGACCTATTAAGTATGTGTATTATTGTGTATTCAATATATACATGTTACTGAAAGGAATCTGTTGAGTTTACACAATATAGGCAATATAAAATATGCATGTCAAATGCAATTTCAAAGGATGAAATAATCCATATAAATTAGAGCTCTTGACAAATTATTTTCCTAAAAAACAACAAATACAAGGACAGTTGTGGTACATTTACAGACTACTTTAAGCAACACATCTAATAGTTGAACAAAACAGTGGGTAGTGGTGTGGAATCAGTGATAATTTATAAAGGATAACCCTTTCCCTCATATAGACGCTTTCTGACGCCTCTGCAGCATTAACAGCTTTTTGAAAGCATAGTGACAAAAGAAGAAATTGCTCAAAACAAGCAATTTCTCCTTTTGCCACTATGTTTTCCACTTTTAATCATAGGTTATCCATTCAATTATAGAGATTTTCATTTTTTTGACAAAATATGTTCAAAGTCGTCTGCTGCAGAATTGTCGTATGAGGGAAAGGGTTAAAGCAGACGGCGTTTTGAAAACATAGTGACAAAAGAAGAAATTGCACAGAACGTGCAATTTCTCCTTTTGTCACAATGTTTTCCACTTTTAGTCATAGGTTATCCATCTGACAAAATACGTTCAAAGTCGTCTGCTGCAGAATTGTTGTATGAGGGAAAGGGTTAATTGTTTCTGTCTGGGTGTTGGCAAGTAACTAACAGTTATTCATGTAACATTATGGTATGTGTGAACCGGATCCAGGAAGACCAATCCAAGGCTATTCTTGACGAGTTTAGAAAGTGATCAAATTGATCATTCAACGTACCTGTCTTATCTCGGTGAATAATGTGTGTTGGATGCTTGTTGAATGCTTCTTGATTCTCAAATTTCATTGACTTGTATTGAAAAGTTCATGTTTTTGAGCCACAATAGCTAATAGTCAGTTACAACGAGGGCTATCAATCCAGTATATACATTTAAAAAAACGGCAATGAGTACCAACCAGTCAACACGCCAAATGACATAAATGCCGAACGCGAGGGTCACCAACACCAATCAACAACAACCAGTCAAATAAATCTGATCAAACTCAACCTTAATATTAGGATGTCATGCAAAAATAGTTTCAACTACTACTTGTTGTAACATGTAGTAAACAACAGTTTTATATTTAGCTCATCAAAAAATGGTTCAACCCCTTCCAACACCCAGACACATTGTGATGCATATGCTGTAGACAACTTTCAATTGGAAAAGTTGCTTGTATGATGAGCAATCACTCTTTGTCATATATGTCTTTTTAATAATTATGCCTTCATTTTAGAAACAGTTTTTGCCATAATTTTGCTTAGAAGTTTTCAAAGCATTTGCAGTATGTTGGAAAGGATAAACTCTCATCAAGGTTCAGAAATGTCAGTGAAATGCTGCTATGAACTCAGAGACATACTGGTATAGTAATTGATGTGAAGTTTTGTTAGCATACACCGAAGGTCATTGTCTTGTATCTAATTTGTGTATGACATAATATGGGATTTGTGACTTTGTTGATGGATAAGATGTAGATGTACACAGAGCTCAGGATAAAGGGGCGTATTTTATGTTCTAAAATTCTAGTTGACCTCTAAATCGTTGACATGCATTGGTCGCATTTTGTTGTTTAGCTCAATATAAAATTAACTAGTTGGACATGCAAGGCTCATATTTTTCTTCTTTAGCTCAATATAAAATCAATCTTGGACATGCATGGGTCGCATTTTTTGGTTCATCTCAATACAAAATTGAACATAGTAGAGGCTCAGAGATTGTTGTTCAGCTAAATATAGAATTGAGTTGGACATGAAAGGCTCAGAGATTGTTGTTTAGCTCAATATAGAATTTATTTCTGATGTGCAAGGCTCAGAGATTGTTGATTAGCTCAATATAAAATTGACCTCGGATGTGCAAGGTTCTGCAGAGATTGTTGTTTGCTCAATATAAAATTGACCTTGGAGTGTGCAAGGCTCAGAGACTTTTGTTTAGCTGAATATAAAATTGACCTTGAATGCGCAAGGCTTATACAGTTTGTTGTTTAGCTCAATACAAAATTGACCATGGATGTGCAAGGCTCAAATTGTAGTTTAACTGAATATAAAATTAACCTTGTATGTGCAAGGCTCATAGAATGTTGTATAGCTAAATATAAAATTCCAGACCTTGGACATGCAAGGCTCAGATATGCTTGGGTTAGATTTTGTTGTTTCATCCCCGTTTATAAGTTTTGTCTGAGGTATGCTGGGGTTATTTTTCATTGTTTTAGCTCTATATAAGATTGACCTGGAATATGCAGGGGTAATTAGTCGCCGGGCAGAAGCCCGCGACTTCTATTTTTAATAGCTTTTCGGAAATCACATGGGAGGGCGGCTTATTATTAGAAAGAAACAAATCTAGATGATTTGAACATATTACAATTGTGGCTGTTTACGAACACTAATAAATGACACATCTAAAATGAAATAAATATTCCGATTTTTTAATGTTTGCAGTTTTTTTTATTTCACTCGCATTTAAGTTTTTTGTCTTATTTACGAAGACAAAAGTGGTCCCTTCAAGACGTGAACCAACACCCCCTAATGCAGACTCTTATGTGTCATCATTGAGGTCAATTTCGGATTCTCCTTTTAATAGCAATTTTAACTTACTAAATGTTGTTTTCATGTTCAAAGAGATGTCTTGATTTGTGTAGAATTCATTTAATAATGTTAATCCAATTCAAATTACCTCCCTTTAAAGCAATACCAGGATATTTACCTTGTGATTCGAATAAGATTGACAAACATTGAAATTATATGAATGAATACTATTATTTAAATAAGTAACAACAGCAAAATTAAATTTAAGCCAAGATAAATGTGTACACATTTTGTTAATTTTTTATAGATACCCTAATGTATAGGTATGCATATAAAATTTATAAGCAAATGTTTTCATTTCAACGTTCCTAATGTTTGAATAGACTAAGGAAAGTCAAGAATACATAAATAAATCAATGCAGTCTTTTCCGGCGACATTGATGCCTTGCATCAACTTTCTCTTGTACTTTGTTGTTTTAGCTCTATAAAATGTATAAGATTGACCTGGAATATGCTGGGGTTAGTGACATGCCATGGTCAGAAATCTACCTCTAACAGGTAAATTAATCAATGAAAATAGAGATCTGACAGATTCTCACTTATTTCTATTCCTGGGTAACATGTCCAAATGGCTCATTAGTAAGGTTATAAAAACATGTCTTACATGCTATACATACAAACACAATTACATGGTATGTTATGATACCTTATCCCTTTCCCACATACAACAAATCTGCAGCAAAAAACATCTAGGCAATTATATGGAAAATATCTATAAATGAAATTTAATTCACCTACTGAAAATAATTGAATACATTTTGTCAAAAGGACATATTGATTATTATGAGCAATTAATGTATTTGCAACAATTTTTAGCTGGGAAGAGTTTCTGATCACTCGCCATCTGTTATCCAGCAACAATTATTTAAATGACATCTCCTCCTACACCACAGTGTCAATTAAATTAAACTTTTTCATAAATGATCCTAACAATGGTTCTCTGCCAAAAAGTGTGATCCACGCAGAACTCTAGTTGCCATGGCAACATAGTGTTAAATCTTAAAAATATCTTCTCCTCTGAAACTGATGGCCATCTGGTATCAATCTGTGAAAATTGCTATGTAAAAATTGATAATTCTATTCAATTATCTTTATAATAGCTACAGTTTGTATTGTCACAGCATTTAGAAGTTAAAACATGGATAACTTTTAAAGTACTATGATTGGCAAAAGACATCCGTCTTAACAAGACCATTACTATTTCATGAGATTTGTTGGAATCTGTGTCATCCTTAAATTACCACATACACTTGAATCTGCTTATAATCTGAATATGGATGTAAAAATGATCTGATGTGGTGTCGCAAAAATTTTATTCGGAAATTGGAGATGGTTATGATGAACAATTTCTCATTTTCTCTCAATGTTTTCAGCTTTGTTTCAAAATTTACCTTTATTTTTCTAGATGACTTTTCCAAATGATTCAAAAAGTATCATATGAGATAAACAGGTTAACCCTTTCCTACCTGCAGACACATTTCGACACAATAGCAGCAGACAACTTTTGCAAACATTGTGGTCAAAGATGAAATTGCTCATGATGAGCAATTTCTCCTTTGACTACAATGTTTTGAAATCTTTTTAATAATAAAACCATTATTTATGAAGGTTTTTCATTTTTTTGTCCATATATTTTCAAAGTCGTCTGCTGCAGATTTGTCATACTGTGGAAAAGGGTAAACCTTGTCCCACTTGCGGATGCATATGCAGAAAATGACTTTTAAAAATATAATGGCAAAATTATGAGCAATATTTCTCATTTAACTTCAATATTTTAAACTCTGTTCTGACAATGCTTTCAATTTCATCTGCTACAGATCTGTTGAACATGGGAAATTATTGAAGACGCTGTTCCAAGACAGACGTTGATTGCAAAAAAAGATACAGTTACTAAATGCTGTAATGGATTTGAAAATTAACAGACATGCAAAAGACCAAAAAATCTGTCTTTAACCCTTTCCCTCATTCGACAATTCTGCAGCAGATTACTTTGAACATATTTTGACAAAAGATGGAAAATCTCTATAATTGAATGGATAACCTATGACTAAAAGTGAAAAACATTGTAGCAAAAGTAGAAATTGCACATTTTGTGCAATTTTTTCTTTTGTCACTATGTTTTCAAAAAGCTGCAGAGGCGTCAGAAAGCGTCTATATGAGGGAAAGGGTTAAGACGGGCCAGTAAGTCTGTTACTGATTGCCAGGGATTTGTAGCACCTATTAGCATTCTTCTCGTAATTACACTAATTGACATAATCAAGATGAATGACATCATTTTCAAAACATCGGGCTTTACTTATTGCACTTGTTGCAGGGAAAATAGAGAAAATAAATGACTTTTTCAACAATAAGTGATGCTGTTTTTTCTACTCTCCTCCACATTGGATTCCTATCTTCAGATTATGTAAATTCCAGTATGTTATGAATATAATTTGTAGATGATGTTGAACATTTTAAGCAAAAAGGAGTAATTATTAGTTTTAATTGGCCGGATTGCTCTAGCAATTCCGGTCTATAGATTGGTGATATCCATCCGTTTGTCTGTCTGTCCGTCAACATTTTTGGTTGAGGCAAAATCTCAGCACTAGAAAGGGTTACAAACTTGAAACTTTGCCTGAAGGTAACCAGTAACAAGTTCTATTGATTTCTATGGTTACTTTGACCTTGGTCTGTGGATTTTCAAGGTCAAATTGCCGACAATCCGGCCTTAGTGTTTTTCAGCGGTTTCTTGTTGTCCTTGTTGTGTTAAAAGAGTTCTCCTTGTCCTATGATAAAAGTATTACTATTAGATAGCTATTAGCTGTAGGAATGTTCAAAGAACTACGATTCTATGGCAGGGGGAAGGGAGGTCTAAGTAGAAGTTATACCATCAGGAATTTGGCAAACTTTATGACACTGGTTATACTCTTTAACCCTTTCCCTCATATAGACGCTTTCTGACGCCTCTGCAGCAGTCTGCTTTTTGAAAACATAGTGACAAAAGAAGAAATTGCACAAAACGTGCAATTTCTCCTTTTGCCACAATATTTTCCACTTTTTGTCATAGGTTATCCATTCAATTATGGAGATTTTCTATGTTTTGACAAAATATGTTCCAAGTCGTCTGCTGCAGAATTGTCGTATGAGGGAAAGGGTTAAACTCATTAAATGAGTCATGTGCAATCTGTTCAAGGTTTTATCTGTTGACCACCTAGACAATCAACAACCATTAAAGCATTTTTAAGTGTCAGCAAGTTCTTATAAGTAACTCTTGATATCTACTTCCTAACTGCTTCCTTAGGAATCTTGACCAGTATTCCCGCCAAGTGTGTGGGCAGGTCCCAACCTTTTACCTGCTCTGTGAGGAATTGAAACCAGGAACCCTTGGAGAGTTTCAGGAATGTCTCAGTGTTACTTAAAATTGTTCAAGTATGTCATCTGATTAGAGTCATTACTTTTTCAACCCCTAAAGGTTGTTCAAACATAGTACAAATCAAAGCGCTGGCAGAGTTGAACCACTCAGATTATAAGGTAGAATGGCTAGACAATAACAAAATCATTTTGTTTTTGGCATGTTTTTCTTAAAATCTTTCGAAATTGTAGCCAAAGATGGGGAACTTGCACAGTGGGGAAACCTGGTAACCCTCTGTATGTGTTTTGATTGATTTGTTGCAGTAGTTCAAGGAAATGTTACTGTGAAAATTGGTAAAAAATTAGCAATTTCTTTTATTTTGAAACAACATGATGGATAATGCTTTGCAAGAGGAAGCTAAGTAATCTCACCTCAGGACTTTTCTGAGAACGGTTTTATATACCCTTGGCAGGATGCTGGCGATGGTAAAAGTAATAGATTTGGAAAATTAAACACTCCTGGTGCATATACTTTCTCTCTAATGGGTGGCTCTTGACTACAACATAATTAACTCTTGCCACTTCTATTAAGTCACTAGAAGCTATTGAGTTATTGTGATTGATTATAAGTGTTTAACGTGCTTTTAAGCTTAAATCAAAGAACAGTTGATGCAATCTATAGTGTCGTAATTGTTTCCATTGCAGGGGCATCTTCACCATAATCTTAAATATAATCCAAGTACCATTGCTGCTTTGTTGCTTGTCAAAATCAAGTTTTTCTGATTAATGGCATGCTTTTAAAGGCCTCTTGGAATTAATGAATTGTTTAAAGTCTGAATGATACAAAATCTTCAGCAGACATCTTTAAAAGACATTGATCCATCTTAAGGTAATACTTTGTTAACCCTTTCCCACATATAGACGCTTTCTGACGCCTCTGCAGCAGACAGCTTTTTGAAAACATAGTGACAAAAGAAGAAATTGCACAAAACGTGCAATTTCTCCTTTTGCCACAATGTTTTCCACTTTTTGTCATAGGTTATCCATTCAATTATGGAGATTTTCTATTTTTTGACAAAATACGTTCAAAGTCGTCTGCTGCAGAATTGTCGTATGGGGGGAAAGGGTTAAGATGTTACCCTCATTTCTGAGATACATTTTTGATGGAACAAGTGGAAACAAATTCTAAGATGTAGTGGATTATTATGTTCATGTTTTTACCCTTCCCAACATACCACCACAAATCTACAGCTGCCTTAACTTTGAAAATATCTTGGAAAAAATATGTTTAACCCTTACCCTCATACGACAATCTGCAGCAGACGACTTTGAACATATTTTGTTAAAAAATAGAAAATCTCTATAATTGAATGGATAACCTATAACTCGTTTTGAGAAGGAATCCGCTTTGGTCGAGTGGTTTAAGCGTCGGGGATTTCGAAACCGGGTGTCCCGGGTTCGATCCCCAGTCGCGGCACTACGGTCATGGTGGAGTGCCCTTGGGCAAGGCACATTTTCTAGCCTAGTACTGGTTTGTTTACCCAGGGATCATGAATAATTAAATTTAATTGCGCGCTAAATGTCCTTATCTGTCGATGCGCCATAAAACAATATACATTCATTCATTCATTCGTTTTGAGCAATTTCTTCTTTTGTCACTATGTTTTCAAAAAAGCTGTCTGCTACAGATTTATTGTATGTGGGAATGTATTAACCAGATGCTGCATGATTATCAAAATTGGCTTAATTAAAATCTTTAATGATTTAATTGAAAGAAGACGATGTTAAAGTTTCTTACAAATTTGGTAATTATTGCTGGAGGAAAAATGGTTCTCTTAGAGCTCCAAAACAATGTCCAATCTGTAACAAAAATCAATATTGACATTTTCTGATAGATGACTGTAAAAACCGTTCTTCCATTTGTCAATAGTCTAGCAGAAATTCAGTGTCCATAAAAAGCCTATAAAGTATTAGACTACATCACAATTTTATTTATGGACAAATTGGGAGAGCATCGCTTCAAAGAGAATACAAGGAACTTGGCATTGATCGGAAATAAAATGGGATTGATACACAGAGAGCCTGATAAGGGCATTCTTCTTTAACCCTTTCCCACATACAATAAATCTGAAGCAGACGACTTTGAAGACATTTAGTAAAAACTATGCAAAATCTCTATAAATGAAGGTAAAATTACTGAAAATACTAGAAAACATTGTGGCAAAAGGAGAAATTGCTTGTTTTGAGCAATTTCTCTTTTTGTCACGATGTTTTCAAAAGTCATATGCTGCAGATGTCCAAAATGCGTCTACAGGTGGGAAAGGTTTAACTTTAAACTGTGGTATCCCTTGTACAGATGCATTTTGAAACAATTGCAGCAGACAAATTTTGAAGACACTGGCAAAAGGTGAAATTGCTCATCATTTACAATTTTCTCTTTTTTGTCACAAAGTTTTAACCCTTTCCCACATACAGCAAGTCTGCAGCAGACGACTTTGAGAACACGGTGACAAAAATCTGAAAAATTTCATGAGCAATTTCCCCTTTGGCCATAATGTTTTCAAAAGTCATCTGCTGCTATTGCGTCAAAATGCGTTGAAAGGGTTAAACTCAACAATTATGGGCTCTCATTAAAAGGGGTTTTACATAATATTTTCCTAGATTTTGTTTGCTGCAGAATTGTAGTATGTGGGAAAGGGATAAGCTTAAGAGGTTTTCGGACATAATTGTCTTGTCCGTATATATTCATTTCTTCAAATAGTATTTTTAGTGATTTACACTTTGTTAGACTGATAGATTTATCATTTAAAAGATTTCGTCTATGATTTTTCATGTATAAGCTACATTTTCAATTATGGTATTAAAGCAACAAATCTGACAGAAAACTGCAATGTACTCTTGTAGAACTGTTCTCCAATCTTGGAAGTTATTTCTCAGAACTCCGTGTGATGGAAGGGCAAAATTTGATGAATGTCTCTAATTGACAGTCTGTCAGTGTTCAGTTGAGGACAGATGAATATTATCTTTACAAAAAGAGGCACAAAAACAGTCCACTTCCATATTTGGTTTTGTGTGTGCAAGAGTAGTCAACCTTTTCCGACATGCAGACGTATTTTGACACATCTGCAGCAGACGACTTTTCACATCATTGTAACAAAATTGAGAAATTTCTCCTTTTGTCACAGTTGTTCCATTTTATTTTATTAATATTCTTTCATTTTTAAAGATTATCTGTATTTGTTTAAATTTCTGTTCTGCAGATATGTTCTGTATGTTGGAAATGGTTGAGAATGTGTCAGATTTGCAGATGCTTCCTGTCTGGCCCTATACTTAACTAATTCAATCATATCTAGATTTGAACAAGGAGTCTAATTTGCAGACTAACACTATTAGTTTCCAAGATAGTTTTAACCCTTTCCCACATTCAACAAATCTGCAGCAGACGACTTAAGATTATATAGGCAAAAATGTGAAAAAATTGTTTTAATGAAAGTATGATTATTGAAAACAGTTGAAAACATTGTCGCAAAAGGAAAAATTGCTCATCATGAGCAATTTCTTCTTTTGCCACAATACTGTCAAAAGTCGTCTGCTGCAAACGGCGTCAGAAAGGGTTAACCCTTGCCCTGATGTATGATATGTCAAGAAAAAAGAATAGAAGCTTCATAAATTTACCCAAATTGCAAGAAATCTGTAGAAGACAACTATGAAAAGTAAAATATAAAAAAATCTCTTACTATGAAAGTATAATAATTGAATAGATTTGAAAACATAGTGGCAAAAGGAGAAATTGCTCTTTATGAATAATTTCTCAAATACTGACTTTGTATTCAAAAGTAATGTCTGTTACAGATTCTTGTGGGAAATGCATCTTGAGAACAGTCATTTAGATTCCTATAGCTATATATATAACTTAGGAACATCACATTATAGTATATGTCTGCATGAATTGGTGGTGTATTATGTCTTTACACCCAATAGACAATGTACTATAATATTGGTAACTACAATAATGGGTGATGTTTCTGAATTTGTAATGTGTTCATTGATTGTCTTTTGGCTTCTTCTTTGCATGTCTCTGGAAATAATGTGGTTTGTGAATTAATCGCTATTCAATGAACATTTCTTACCAGTACATATATTTATCAGAATCCTTGATCCATTTTGAACGCTAAACAAGACCATTACGAATTATTTGTCAACATTTTGTCAGCATAATCATAACTTTCATGTAAATCTTAGTAATATATACAGACTAGGGAAGTTTTTCCCCTGACTGCAAGATCTCCTTCCATTTGCAATGTCAGAGCTCTAGATAAGGGTTATTTTTCTTGTTCTGAAATCCTTATTTGACATTCAAATCCTATGTACATGATTTGGTTGAGTAATAAGAGAAATATTGTGGGGAAAAGACCTGTTCACTCCCTCGTATCTAGTCCTCTGCATTGAATGTATACCTTTCTGTTCTTCAACTGGTCTTGAAAGGCTGTATTTCTTTAACCTCGTTGTCAGATTGGAAACTGTACCTGCATGTAATGAAGTTCTCTGTTTTTCTTCATGAAATTTGAGGTGAATACAATGTTTATTTTCTACTGGCTGCCTTCTTTAATAAAGTAAATTGAGAATGTAAACATGTTACACGATAATCATGAATAAACATGATTACTGATTTACCTGGAAACCTTTCGCCCTATGGAAATTTTAAACCCTGAGCCTTTTTGCCATAAGTTTGATACTTTTTTGTAGGGAAGGTGTTAAAAACACAATAAATCCAGGTCCAGATGAGGAGGCGTATACAGCCCTTTTCCCTACAATATATCTCTTACCATCTAACCAATCCCTATAATGTGGGTACTCAAAAGAATCGTCTCAAGGAGACGATTATTTTGAGTACCCACAACATAGGGTTACAAGGTCAAATAAGGGTTTTAGAACAATTGCAAAACGCCCCTTATCTAGAGCTCTGAAATCTGCAGAAGATGATGTAAATGAAGGTATAAATATTTAGATAGAGTTTAAACCTTTTCCTCATACGGCAATTCTGTAGCAGACGACTTTGAACATATTTTGTCAAAAATAGAAAATCTCTATAATTGAATGGATAACCTAATACTAAACGTGGAAAACATTGTGACAAAAGGAGAAATTGCTCGTTTTGAAAGCGTCTACATAAGGGAAAGGGTTAAAATACTTATCCTGTGTCTGCCATCCATCTATATGGCTGTGTCTGTTGTCGGACACCCTTGCACTTACTGTCTTAATGGCAGGCCACACATAGGTTTTGTCAAATCAAATGTTTTCTACTTTGAGTTGTAAAATAAATATGAATCAAAACCATGAAGATATATACCTGGTTAACCCCTTCCTACATACCAACACTACAAATCTGCAGAAGCTCAGACTTTGAAAGCACCCTCATGGCTGAACTATGAATTTTTTTTGTTAATAATAGTATTATTGAATTTTTAAATTGAGTTGAATACATTCTGACAAAAAGTGCTCATCATGAGCAATTTCTCCTTTTCCCGCAATGTTTTTCAAACAAAGTCTGCGAGTGGTAAAGGGTTGTTATAAAATGGAAAGTGTTGAATAATCAGGTGGAGAGAGCTCTCCTATCAGAGCAATTATATCTTCCAGTGAAATCTACAAGCCATGTTGATGATGTTGCCTGATGGAGATGAGATAAGGGTAACTAAGCTATTATTTCATGGCTTTTTGTATTATCTACCCCCTTCTTATCAGTCAGGTCTGTAAGGAGTCAGGTCTTTTTTTATAAGCCCCACAGGTAGATATAGGCTTTCCCAGAATCCCTTGGGGTTGTCGGGCACATGCTGTGTCGATTTGCCCTATCTGAATGAGGAAGTACATTGCAATGCTCTGAAGATATTCACCAAAAACCCTTTCCCACTTGCATACACATTTCGATGGCAGCAGACGACTTTTGAAAATATTGTGGCAAATGGGTAAATTGGTCATGATGAACAATTACTCCATTTGCCACAATATTTTCAACTCTATCCTATTATTCTATTATACTTTAATAGAAATTTTACGCATGTATGCCTATAGATGCTTTCAACGTCGTCTGTTGCCGATTTGTTGTATTACGGAAAGAAATTCCCCTTCCTCTACTATTCCTTATGTTTGCTGCAGCTGATTATACATCCATGGATATTTCAGGGGGAAATGTGAATAATAATTTATTGCTTTTGAGCATGCAGTCACTTTCTTCTTTATCTTCAAAATGGAGACTTTTTCAGACAGAATTATCTCGGTTATCGTTGACAAATTTTCCTCAGATGCCATAATGTACAGTTGTCTTCTTCATTGTAAAGAGCGTCTCCCTTGAGTGCGGGAGGTCACAGGTTTGATCCCCAGCCGGGTCATACCAAAGACTTTAAAAATGGTAGGAATGACTGACCTCCTTGGCGCTCAGGGTTGCTGGGTTAGTTACCATTATGACTGACTGGCTGGTGTAAGGATAAATGGACCAGTACCCGGTACTGGTAACTTAACCAGGAAAGGCTTTGATATAACTTAAAAATTGTTGAAAGCAAGGTAAAACACAAATCAATCAATCAATCGATCACTCATTGTATTTAACGGTCAAGGTGGGAATCAGTGAGTTTAATACAGAGTTGTTTTGAGCATTTTTTCCTTTGTTGCAATGTTTTCAAATGTTGTCTGCTTTGTCTGCTACAGATCTCGAGGCATCAGATAGTGTCCATCTGTGGTGAAGGGTTAAACACCTGAAAATTAGCCTATGCATGTCCTTCAAATTAGGTTGGAGAGCTCATGAATTCAGAAATCATGTTAGGGAGAGATAAAAAAAAAAGTCTAAATTATTAATTTCTCCATTTTCCACACAATTTTTATTGGTCCAAATTGGCAAAATTGTCCCCAACTTGTGAGTATTATCTGTATAACAAGTCACTAATTGATGACTGTTACAGCTTTTTCTCTTAACCCTTTCCCTCGTGATACAATTCTGCAGCAGACGACTTTGAACGTATTTTGTCAAAACATAGAAAATCTCCATATTTGAATGGATAACCTATGACTAAAAGTGGAAAACATTGTGGCAAAAGGAGAAATTGCACGTTTTGTCACTATGTTTTCAAAACGCCGTCTGCTGCAGAGGCGTCAGAAAGCGGTTATATGTGGGAAAGGGTTAAATAGCATTCCATTGACAACCTATATCTCAACTTGCACACACATATCCCTTGAAATTGGGAGAAATCATCTAGAAGCAATTTGGTTATAGTCAGGAACATTCTCAAAATCAAATTATCTTCAATTTTCTGATGTTTCCAAAAGCTGTTGAGGAATTCTTCTAACCCTTAAGCTCTTGTTATGTGTTGAAAAAATTGAACTGTTCATTTTACTTCATCTTGATAATCAAATTGATTCAACGAGATTCTTTCTTTAATTTACTGAAGGAACAAGAAACAGACCTGTTACATTGTTATGTATTTATAAAGAAAAGAAGATATAAAATAGAATTGCTGTTTGAAAAACTATTTATCAGTGAAAATAAGAGACTAATGGTTGAGCAATAGATGTACTAAACTCACAAATAACATGGCGCCTGTAAAAACACATTATTTCTTTGATTGGGTTCGGGCAACCAGGGGGGTGCCTCAATCAAAGGATGAATTTGAAAAAAATATCAAACACTCTTACATAGATGAAGTTAGCAATTAAGTTGTTAATTTGTTTGATAGAACTGCCTTGGTAATCTTTTTGAGATGAATATTATTAGATTAACACTTTTCCACATACAACAAATCTACTGCTGAATTTGGCTCGAAAACATTTAGTCAAAAATATGGAAAAGTAAATATTGAATAAAGTTGAAAACATTGTATCTTAATGTTTTCAAAAGTCGCCTGCTGCAGAGGCGTCGGAAAGCGTCTTATTATAGGCGGACATATGCACAAAAAAAAGCATGCGTTACTGCATGACTGCATGATCATCAGATGCCTTTAAATCATAGATGCATTAATATATGTTAATTGCAAGTAATTTCTCCTTTTTGGCATCAACTTACTTTTAAAAGTTGTCTGCTACATCGATCTTTTAACAGTTTCCTAATTGCAGACACATTATGAATCATCTGCAGCAAGTGACTTTTGAAAACATTATGACAAAAGGAAAAATGCTCATTCACTCATTCGTCAAATTATGAAATTATAATTTTCCAAGATATTTTTCAAAATCGTCTTGTACAGATTTATTGTATGTTTTTAAGGATTATGATTCATCTAATTTACCTGTAGTTTTCATATCTTGTTTATTTTTCCATGTATGTTTGAGATCAGGTGTCCATCTTTCTCGACCAATGAGGTTGATTCATTTAATCAAAATAGAAATTCTTTGAACCAATTTTATAAGGGTATATTATACTAATATATCATTATATTACCGATTAATTGGATTCATTTTAAGTTCAAAGAAGATTATAAACTCAAGGTGTGGCCTGAATTCAAGAATCTAAAAGGAGGATTCTTAAAAGGCTCATTGAATAATTTGTTGTGGGTATTTTAGATAGCTTCTGAAGCCTTATGCAGCAGTCAGCTTTGAATAATTGTTGTAACAAAAGCAATATCTCCTTTTTCCACTACATATTCATTTCCTTATGAAGCTTAGTTTGCACCAAATTTTCTTAGTGTGACCTAATTTTCAAAAGATGTTTTCAACTGCAAAAATACAATTATAATGATCAAGTAAATTGTTAAGAACTTGAGACTAATTGAAATTATTAAGACCGAGCCTGGTAGCTGAGTCGGTAGCGACGTGGGCTGTCAATCCAGGAGTTGTGAATTCCGGCTCGGCCAACTTTCTTTCCGACGATTGACAAAAGTCAATGCGACATGCGTCATTCGTCTTCCACCAATGGGCTAAGTCTATGTGGAAAAGCAACCAGTTGCTTGGGAAGATTGTTGTATGGAGTACTGGTGTGAGAAAACCAGGAAATGCATGAGTAGCTGAACTGGCCGCCGTGATATAACTTAGAAATTGTTAAAAACGGCGTTTAACATCAATCAATCTAATTGAAATTATAGGACAAGACTACTTTAATTGATAGTATAATAATTGTTTATAAGTGTAAACCTTTTTCCACATACAACAAATCTGCTGCAGATAACTTTGGAAACAATAAGTCCAAAATATGGAAAATTTACTTGTGCTAGATTATAATTCTTGAATTAACCCTTTCCCTCATATAGACGCTTTCTAACGCCTCTGCAGCAGACGGTTTTTTGAAAACATAGTGACAAAAGAAGAAATTGCACAAAACATGCAATTTCTCCTTTTGCCACAATGTTTTCCACTTTTTGTCATAGGTTATATCCATTCAATTATGGAGATTTTTTATGTTTTACAAAATACGTTCAAAGTCGTCTGCTGCAGAATTGTCGTATGAGGGAAATAGTTAAGTAAAAAAACATTGTGGCAAAACAAGAAATTGCTCAATAAGAATAATTTCTCCCTTTGCCATAATAGTTTCATGAAATGTGTTTAAGCGAGCTAGAGGCATCAGAACTTAGCTTCTGTGTGTGGGAGAAAGATCTTTCTGATGCCTCCGTCTGCAGCAGACATCTTTTGAAAACATTGTGACAAAAGGAGAAATTGCTTCTAATGAAAAAATGTCACCTTTTCTCACGATACTAATTAAAACTCGATTCAATATATATATAATTAATAGAGATTTTCCATATGTCTAGATATTTTCACAATGTTTTTAACCCTTTCCCTCATATGACAATTCTGCAGCAGACGACTTTGAACATATTTTGTCAAAACATAGAAAATCTCCATAGTTGAATGGATAACCTATGACAAAGAGTGGAAAACATTGTGGCAAAAGGAGAAATTGCACGTTCTGTGCAATTTCTTCTTTTGTCACTATGTTTTCAAAAAGGTGTCTGCTGAAGATTGTGTTGTATGTGGGAAAGGGTTGCAAATAGTACTCAGGTTGATCTGTCGTCTTATGACTGGTTTCTCTGTAACAGTCTACTCATTTATTCTGAATTTTTATGGAAAAGGTTAAAAACACTGTCTTAGATGTAAGACACTTTCTAGTTAACTATATATTCAGCCCTATATGTCATCCATCAACCATTTACATCTTGTTGAGTTCCCATAACTTGTTTCAGTCTGTAACAGACAAATATATTAATTCTTACAGCTTTAAGATAAAGCGCATTATTTCGTGTTGAAAATTCCTTACTTTGTAATAGTCCTCAAACTCCTATGTTGTGGGTAATTAATTAAAATAATCGCCTCATGACTCAGACAAATCTGTTGAGGAACCAACGCTTTCAGTATGAGAGACAATTGTTTGGAAAATGGATCGGTAAGAGCCCTGCCTCACATAGTCATCTGTGCCGAGTTATTTGAGACAGTGATACACAAGCTGCAGATAAGGAGGCGTACTACAGCTCTTTTTCCCACATTATCTCTCTTATCATCCAACCTTACCCCATGTTGTGCGTACTCAAAAGAATCGTCTCAATGAGACGATTCTTTTGAGTACCCACAGCATAGCGTTATAAGGTCGGATGAGGATTTTAGAACATGCAAAATGCCCCTTATCTGGACCTCTTCTGTAAGCTGCAACAATTCATAAGCGCAAGATTAAAATAAATTTATTGAAAACAATGTTTTAATTAAAACTGAAGGAAACAATATTATTTGTAAACATACCTGTGGCTGAGGAAAGATTTTGGAGCATTCAGTAAAAGAGTTTTGATGCTGGGGGTTAACACTTCCCCTCATACGACAATTCTGCAGCAGACGACTTTAAACATATTTTGTCAAAAAATAGAAAAACTCTATAATTAAATGGATAACCTATCACTAAAAGTGGAAAACATTGTGGCAAAAGGAGAAATTGCTCGTTTTGAGCAATTTCTTTTTTTGTCATTATGTTTTCAAAAAGCCGTCTGCTGCAGAGGCATCAGAAAGCGTCTATATGAGGGAAAGGGTTAAGACATGTAATTACCAAGAATGATGTATGTCTTTTTCCCGTTTTTCTGAATTTCTCGGACAAGAACATAATGATGTAGGGTTATGGTCTTCAGTTTGTAGACTTCCAAATTTAACCCCCCCTTCTATGCTGAATTTTTAAAAATGGACTTGTCCTGCTTTGCATTTGGAAGAATCCATAGTGTATTCCAGAAATATCAAGATAAACATTTATGATGTTTGGGTAGCGAACAGTATGGAGCCTGGTGAGACAGTGCTGATGCAACTGCTGGCCTGGCTCTTTACTGATGGTGCATGGCTTAACCCTTTCCCACATACAACATATCTGCAGCAGATGACTTTTAATGAAAACATCTAGAATTCTTTTGAAAATCTCTGAGAGAAATGTAAAATTACTGAAAAGAGCTGAAAACGTTATGGCAAAAGGAGAAATTGCTCGTTTTGAGCAATTTCTCCTTTTGTCACAACGTTTTCAAAAGTCATCCACTGCAGATAAGTCAAAAAGCGCTTAGGTGGGAAAGGGTAAACAAATTTGGCTCCAGCTGTCAAAGATTAGCCTGATTAACCTTTCTGGAGAAAAGATTTGAACTTCTAATATGGATTACGATCAACTTAGTGTTTCTGGCTATATGAGTTTTATGCTGTTTTCAACAGAATTTTACTTTAATCGCAGCAGCATGCTCTACGGGTGACTTGAACTGCTGTTGGTAAACTTCACTGTGACCGCTCCTATTCATTAAATAGAGGTGACAGTATTTAACTGTCAAGTGTTCTGAATGAGACTTGATTTGAATGGCAAGACAATCAGATTCTGACACACAAGTTTATTTTATAGCAAGGGGTAAATAAAGAAACTTCACAAAACTCAGTATTTCCCTATACATATATGCTTTTGAACATTCAACTAGATATTTGTCAGGTCAAATTGAATCCATATTAATTCCGAAATAAAACACATTTGAAACAGTTACCAAAAAATGTATTGTGAGCAATTTGTGCCACAATATGTATTTAGATGTTGTCTGCTGCAAATGCATCACAATGATTATGCATGTATATTATATATAGGCAAGGGTTCTAAGAGAGAGTCTATTTAAGCATCCTGTCAGAAATGGGATGAAGCATAAGGCTGAGAAACTGATAATCTAATGAAGAACCCATTTTGTCCCATAAGTCATATTTGGTTTGATGGTTTGCCAAACCTATTTAGTTTGATAAAGTATGCTATTTCATTCCAAATGGAGTGAATGATACAATTTCACCCTGCTGTCACTCAACCATTGGGAACAGCCAATCTTGCTTATTTCCTGTCATAGACAAGTTATATGGCAGCTAAACCCAAGTTATGGCCTTCTCGTCTACTAGGAGTGTCTGTATGCTAATACTAATACCTCTTTAATCCACACGCAGAATTTTGTTTACGCAACTGCAGCAGGTTATATTGAAATCATTGTGGCAAAAGGAGAATTTACTCATAATTAGTAATTCCCTCTATTTGCCATATTTATGTTTTCTGAGCTTTTTTAATCTTTTATAGAGATTTTCTAGAATTTTTTCCAAAATTTTGTTTGGAGTCATCTGCAGATTTTTTTGTATTTTGAAAAGGGTTTATTTCCAATATGATATTTTCGCATTTTTCATTGAAGACAAAACAGAAAATTTGATAATATTTTTTTAGCCTTTCCAACACAAACACACTTTCTGTTTCATCTGCTCTTAACCCTTTCCCTCATACGACAATTCTGCAGCAGACGACTTTGAAAGTATTTTGTCAAAACATTGAAAATCTCTATGATTGAATGGACGCATGATCTATGACAAAAAGTGGAAAACATTGTGGCAAAAGGAGAAATTGCACATCTTGTGCAATTTCTTCTTTTGTCACTATGTTTTCAAAAAGCCGTCTGCTGCAGAGGCGTCAGAAAGCGTCTATATGAGGGAAAGGGTTAATGAGCAATACATTTTTTGTCTAGAAGTTTCCAAACGAAGTCTTTCGGCAGATATGTTGTAAGTATTAAAGAAAGGATATATGACTTTTATATGTGCCATATCGCACCTAACCAGTCTCAGGTGCTTCTTATATGATTCAAAGTAACAATCAAATTGCAAACCATATACAGACAAAGCCTCTTCCCACATACTGCAAATCTGAAGCAGACGACTTTGAAAACATGTAGGCAAAAGTATGGTAAATCTCTAGATGAAAGCATAATTACTGAAAAAAGTTGAAATATTGTGGCAAAAGGAGAAATTGCTTGTTTCGAGCAATTTCTCCTTTGTGTCATATGATGCTTTCAAAAGTCGTCTGCTACAAAGGTGTCAGAAAGCGTCTATATGAGGGAAAGCGTTAATTAAAGACCACATTGTAATAGCCATTCCCTGTCTTATATAAGCAACCACAGTTTTAGTTTCCCAATTACTACTTTTTGCCCATCGAAATACGTTACCCGTCATTTAATACCTGATATAAATATAAAACTCATTTTCTGCATAATTAACACTGCAAATAAAGACCACCTGTGAACAAAGACCATAATTGTTGTATTCCCATGGGTGGTCTATATACACAGGTTCCACTTTAGTTTGTTTTTGGTTAAAAGCTGTTATTCAGATACCTCAATGACCCTTGTACAAAATAGGTGGCCAACTGCTGAGGAGCAGTCTGATCTAGATCTTTGCTTGTTGCTAATTCCTGAAGGTCGTTTTTTGTGTGTGACATATAGCCCATAATATATCTTCTTCGTTGAGAATGTCCTGCAGATATTTCTGTCCTAATGAAACTGTGAATTCCTCATTTACATGAGAAGAAGAAGTGAAAATTACCCATTTGGAAGAGGAATACATGTAAACCAAGGGGATTATGAAAACGCATATAATCATCCATAGGGAGAATAAGCATTTTATACAGTCTTCTGTCTCTTCCTTGTAATGGATGATTGATTATATACAATAGTGGTACATTTTGTTGTCTTATGGTCTATCAAATTGGCTTAACCCTTTCCCGCATACAACAAATCTGCAGCAGAATACTTTGAAAACATATTGACAAAAACCTGAAAAATCTCCGTAAAAGATAGTTAATTGTAAAATAAAGTTGAAAACATTGTGGCCAAAGGAAAAATTGCTAATCATGATCAATTTCACCTTTGGCCACGATGTTTTCAAAAGTCGTCTGCTGCTATTGCATCAAAATGTGTTCTGCAGGTGGGAAAGGGATAACTCTGTCACTAATACAGACATTTCATGACTGTGCTACAGAAAACTTTGCAAGTATTATGGAATTCGGGGAAATTGTTCAAAAGAAGCAATTTCTAAATTGCCGACAGTGTTTTCAACTTTGTAACAAAATTTTGTGGTCAGTTTTCAATATTTTACAATTTTTCCACTACCAGTAAATCAGATAAACAATTGCACCTGTAACCCCACTTCAATCCTCTTGTGTTTATTTCTACAATTCGAAAAAATAAGTCACGGTTTTGTGTAGATGCTTTTGATTTAATTATCTATAGACGTTTAGTTAATATTCCTCTGTCACATTTAACTGTCATTTACCAAACTCTGTCACATTTAACTGTCATTTACCAAATCGTTTTATTGTTCATATATTGAATTTGTCTTGGCACTGAGTGACAGTTGATTGTGTACGAAGAATACTTCAATAACTCTAGCTATCAGTTCGGGAATCTAAGTTAAAAACGCCTTTGCATCTTCAGACATAACAATTATCTCCCCTGACAAGCATTTATGCACTTTGGCAACTAAACATCATTTGAAAGAATTGTGGCAAAAGGAGAAATCGCTCATGATGAGCGATTTCTACTTTTTGTCACAATGTTTTTAACCCTTTCCCTCATATGACAATTCTGCAGCAGACGACTTTGAACATATTTTGTCAAAACATAGAAAATCTCCATAGTTGAATGACAAAGAGTGGAAAACATTGTGGCAAAAGGAGAAATTGCACGTTCTGTGCAATTTCTTCTTTTGTCACTATGTATTCAAAAAGACGTCTGCTGCAGAGGCATCAGAGAGCGTCTATATGAGGGAAAGGAGGGTTAATTCTATTCATTAATAACACTTTCAGTTAGAATGAATTTCCATGTTTTTGCCCTCATATTTTCATGTAGAGTATGTGTGAAAACTCTAGAAATATAGGGTTGGATGTTGGTGAAACATGTTTATTTATATATGTCAAAGACAAAATCATAACAACATTCTGTGTTCAGACATCAATGGTAAGGTCTGCTGAATTATGGGAAGAACTCTTTACTTCATCTTTTTTTGCCATCTAGTGTGGCTTGCCTTTTGAAAACATAATTGTACAAAAATTGCTTACACTTAAAACCCGTCATAATTGGCAAAATGCTGCTGTTGATGTTTGTCAAGGTACAATGTTATCTAATTTGTCTTGTAAGAAATGATCAAAAGAAAATTTAATGCATTTTGCAATTATTCAGGGGCCTTGCTATGTTTCTGTCAGTGCATCATTATTTCATTATAAAGTGGTATGCAAACATTTGGCGATGATATATTAACCCTTTCCCTCATATAACAATTCTGCAGCAGACGACTTTGAACATATTTTGTCAAAAAATAGAAAATCCATGAATAAAAGTGGGAAACATTGGGATAAAACGAAAAATTGCTCGTTTTGAGCAATTTCTTCTTTTGTCACTTTGTTTTCAAAAAGCCATCTGCTGCAGAGGCGTCGGAAAGCGTCTATATGAGGGAAAGGGTTAATTAAGGTGCCTTGATGGGCTCCTGTCATATGCAGTGCCATGGGAGTGATACAAATAGGACTCTAATTGAAGCATTGTCTAAGTCGATATGAGTAAATCTTCTATCCTGTATGTGGGAAAGGGGTTCAGATGAGAGGTAAAAACTTCAATGCTTTTATTTTTTTGAAAAAAACAACTCCTTTTCCAACAACATTATCAAAATGTCTGCTTCAGAGATGTCAAAGACATTTGAATTTGAAAAAAGAGACAAAAGACAACACTTTCATTTAGCCGAACAAAGGGATATAGAAGAAAAAGAGAGTAGTTATTCTTTCAAGAATCCAGCAAATGTCAAAATAAAAGACAAAACAGATTAAGTATATAGTCTGAAAGAATTATACGAAAGATTGTTAGTTTATTTTTCTCCACATTTTCTCTTGGAAGATGACGTAAAACTGATGTATGATCATAGTCACAATATGATTTTGTCATTTTGAAGCACGTCGTTTGTTTTACTGGCCGTGACAAAAAAGTGTGACTGGAACAAATGGTTCCTTGAAAAAGATTTCACAGCTATTATGCCTGACCGCCTATGACATGGGGAGACATATTCTGTCTTTCACTTACTTTATGTTGTGCTTATCTCCCAAAGTAATTGTCCTATGGTCATGAATCTTTACAGGAATTTTCAGTAATGTTTCTCAACATGACAATGTGAACTATTTTTGCCGTTGCCTTACTTAGAATAAGCTTATAGAGTGTGAATTATTGTGGCGTGCATATCTACATTAGATGTAAAAAAAAAACAATTTATTTTATGCAGCACTTATCTCCATCATTATTTGACTTTGAGTCCTGAAAGTTTACACAAATAAATATTAGCAATTTTGTGAAAATGTGCACCTGGGTTTAAGTCTTTGCTGAAACCTAGTTTCTGCAGAGTTATGGGCCTTTACTTGGTTGAAATTCATGCTCTGCATTAATTGATTGTGGCACTAAAATATACCTTTTGATCAGGTGAATGGAATAATACAAGGAATATAACTCCTTATTTTTGAAGTTATGTCCCTTATTAGTTTTATTTGACCATTTATATTGCAATAAACTTTACCTTAAATGGTTTGCTGTTCAATTGAAGACTTAATATATAATGCAGTTCTATACTAGTTGTTAAAGATATATCTTGGAAGAAACTAAGAGAAGAACAATTTCTCATTTTCTCGCAATGTTTTCAAAAGTATTCAAGTGCAATTAACCCTTTCCCTCACATAGACACTTTCTGACGCCTCTGCAGCAGACGGCTTTTTGAAAACATAGTAACAAAAGAAGAAATTGCACAAAACGTGCAATTTCTCCTTTTGTCACAATGTTTTCCACTTTTAGTCATAGGTTATTCATTCAATTATAGAGATTTTCTATTTTCTGACAAAATATGTTCAAAGTCGTCTGCTGCAGAATTGTTGTATGAGGGAAAGGGTTAAAAGCCTCAAACTCTGTTTCCATCAGTGAAAGGATAAGAGGATGTTTTATTGTTTTCTGAAAGATCTCTGTTGATACCATATATGAAATGAAGGACTGTAATGTCTGAGTTTTTGGTTACTAATATTGTTTTCACAATCCTCTGGGAAATAAAAGATTTGTATTTTAACCCTTTCCGAGACAGATAACTTTTGATGCCTTAAAAATTGCAACAGACTGTTTTTGAAAGCATTATAAACAAGTTGATTGGAGAAATTGCTCAAATCGGCATTTTCAACATTTCCTGCGTCAATGTTTTTAGTTATATGCTCAAATTCTGATTCTGATTTCCAAGATGTTGCATTTTCTTCTGACTATAGCCATAGTAGACATACTTGTGACATATATCTCTGGACCAATAATTTGGAATAATTTACCTACCAATATTAAAGAAAAAACTTCAACAATGGCATTTCAAAGCAATCTAATTAGATTAATGAAAAATGTTTAATAGTTCTAATGCAGCGTTTTTCTGTATATATCTTATATTTTTTAATCTGTATATATAAAATTGTTAGATCATTTTGATTATTTTCCTCTTGTTTCATTAGTATATCTTTTCTATAGAAACATTGGTTGAATAATAATAATTACTGTGGAATGTTTAGATCACATTTTCCATCAATCTTTATCAGACATAATTTAGGAGTAAATTACTTACTCTGGCATATGTCAAGGTCACTAAACCCTTTCCCACTTTCAGACGCATTCTGACACCTTCAGCAGACAAACTTCTGAAAACATTTTGACAAAAGAAGAAATTGCTCAAAACTAGCAATTTCTGAATTTGTCACAATAACTCTATTATTCAATATTCATACATGTACTTCTTGCATTTGTTGCAAATTTCCTTATATTTGTCTAGATAGTTTCAAAGCCATCTGCTGCAATGTTATGATACATGGGAAAGGGGAGTTAACCTTTTCCTTCATACACCAATTAAGCAGCAGAAGACTTTTATTACTTGTATATATGTACACTGTCTTTGTTGTTAATATATTTGTGTTAATTTTGAACTTTGTTTTCTTTCTATTTGCAGGGTGCTGTTTTGTGACGTTTTATACTAGAAAAGCTGCACTTGATGCACAGAATGCTTTACACAATATCAAAACATTACCAGGGGTATGTACCAGTTATGTCCTCTATCATTGTAACAGTCAACTGAGTAATTACATGTAATTACATGGAGATTGATTTTAACGATTGATAAAACTATAGGTACAAATTGAGCTGTGAACCTTTATTTTTTTTTTAGCTCACCTGATTATTGTGATCGCCTTTTGTCCGCTGTGTGTCAACATCTTCTCCTCAGTAACCAGTGTCAGGCCAATTTTTCAAATAATGTAGAAATGATCCATGGGTGACTCTCCATCAGATTCCTTCAAATTGATTGGTTGAAAAACATGGCCACCAGGGGGCAGGGCAGTTTTGCCTTATATCTTAAAAAATCTTCTGCTCCGACAGTATCTGGCCGATTTTCAAATAATTTTTGAGAAATGTTCTTTTGGTGACTCTATCAGATTCCACCAAGCCATGTTCATTGGTCTTAAAATATGGCTGCAAGGAGGGCTGGGTTGTAAGCCTTATATTGGCTTTATTGCAAACTTCTCCTCCCAAACAAATTTGCTGATTTTCAAATAATTTTGCAGAAATGTTCATTGGGTGACACTCTACTAGATTCCGTCAAGCCATGGTGATGGGTCAAAAAACATGGCCACCAGGAGGGTGAGGCTGTTGTGAGATTTAATTTTTGCCTAATGGCAGTGGAGCGATACTGGGCCTCTTGTATTTGCTTACCTGACCACGAAATGAGTTAATGTGTTTGACTGTGTAGTTGGCATGACAAATCACATTGCATAAGTCAGGTGAGCGATCCAGGGCCATCATGGCCCTCTTGTTTTCAGAAAAAATACTTTTTCACATAACCCTGTTAATTATCAAATTATAGGTGCAATGAAAGCAGTAACATAGCCATTTTGTTTCATCACTCTTTTATCTGTTCAATTTAACCCTTTCTTACTTGCTGACAGATCTGCACTTTGGAACATAGAAATTACTCGTACAGAGCAAATTCTTCTTTTGCCTCTATTGAATTAGAGTGAAATTTGTAGTGAAATTTCATGTTTTCAATGTCAACTGCTGCAGATATGTCTTATGTGGAAAAGGGTTAAAATTATGGATTTATATAGATTTATTTGGAGAGGTCAAGTTTCCCAAGTCTAATTGTATTTATCACGTTTACTTATTCGTGGAATAACATGTGGACATGTTCTGTTTTCTTGGCATCGTTTGCTCTATTGCAGCACAAGGGTGAAAGAGCATAACATACTGATATATTGAGATGGGTTCTGAATTGTTTACATCACTCAAATGTCACATTACCGAAGTTGAAGTTGCTTTTATTCTCCTTTTGTTGCAAAATGTTTCCCTGCATTTCATGCCCTTTGGGACTATCTGAATGGGCCTTGACAATCTCTGTTTTGAAATGCGATCATTATAACATATAGCTTTTTCCCACTTACAACGAATCTATTTCAGACTGCTTTGAACACATCTATGCAAAAATATGTTCTGTAAAATGTCTGCAAATAAAATTACAATCATCCTCTCGCAACAAGGTTGTCAAGGGTATATAGGGATACACACGTACGACATCATCACCTATCATTTCTTATCCGATGTGTATGAAACTTTACACGCATGTTTACTGGCTTTGCCTCTCATATGAGTTTGCATTTTCCAAGCTTTTGAAAGGTTCAAAGGTGAAGGTCACAGTGACCATTATACGTTTGTATAAAACAACGTCAATCTAGTGACTTTTTTTCTTGTTGTCAAAGGTCAAGGTCACAGTGACTATTATAAGTCTGTACAAAAACTATTATAAGTCTGTACAAAATGACGTCAACGCTGTAGCGACTTAATTTCTTGTCAGATTGTTATGAAAGTGAATACACATGTTCACCAGCATGGCCTCTTCTTATACACATTCAGGTTTCAGTGACATTGGTGTACAAAACTGCGTCATTCCTCTTGCTTCTTTATTTCTTATGAAATTGAAAACACATGTACACCAGCATTAGCATTCAACCAACTTAGGTCAAAGTTCACGGTCACAGTGACTTTAATGTGTTTGTACTGAACTATGTCATTAGTAGTAGTGTGATTAACACTTTCATTTGTGGACATACACAGGTTCAGTGTCAAGAGAGCTTGAAAGGGTTTATGTTTTATGGAGCTATTTCAAAGGTCAAGGTCATTGCATTTATAATATGTCTGTATGAAGGGACTTCATTGCTCTAGCACTTTCATTTGGGGACAGAATTGCTCCAATACACCTGTTTATTGTCATGTGAGCTTGGATGGGTTCCCATTTCACTGACCTAGGTCAAAAGTCAAGGTCAAAGTGACTATAATACATCTGTATGAAACTGCACTACGAGGGGATTTGTATTGTCGATGATGCTCTTGTTAATGACTACAGTTGTATAGTAAAAGGAGAATTAGCTAATAATGAGAAGTTTTCAAAAGCTGTGTGCTGCAGATGTGTCAAAATGCATCGGCATATGGCAATGGGTTTTAACAAACTATTTTTCAAATGATACAATAGTCCTGTTAATCCATCTCCAAATTCGACAAATATGTAGCAGACCTTTTTGAAAACATCTTGGCAAAAATGTGAAAAAATCTTCATAAATGAGAATCAAATTATTAAATAGTATTGATGAGCATTTTCATCTTTGGCCACTATAATGTGAAAAATTGTCTGGTGAAGAGGCATCAGAAAGCATTTGTATGTGTCAAAGGGAGGGTTATTAGCAAACAGTATACATTAATGAATAGATACATTTGTTGATGGTGTGAGTTTTGAGTATAAAACTGAATGACAAATGAAAGTAAGAGGTACTTATGTCAGGGTTATGGCTCATTTAAATCCTGATGAATGTTTTACAATGGGTCATTAGTAAGTGAAGTGTTTGTTTGTCTTTAATGCCAGGTTTTTTATCTGGACAATTCATTATCCCCTTTCCCACATACAACAAACCAGATAGCTAATGATTTTGAAAACATCTAGACAAGAATATGGTAAGTTTGTGTCTATATGAATGAAATAATAATTATACATATATATTGAATAGAGTTAAAAACATATTGGCAAAAGGAGAAATAGCTCTTAATCACCCTTTTCATTCATCTTTTTAAATGGCAACCGCTTTTGAGGCAGCAGATGTTGCCATTTTTAGTAAAAGGATTAAATCTTTAATTTTCTAAGACCATGCATTATGTTTGTTAAACAATTTAAGGTTCTAAGTTTAGTTCTTGTGGTGCCTGCAGCTGGTTTGAGTTCCCTTATACAACTGATTTTGACAAAAAAAAGCTTACTCTATAATAGACAGTTCTAACTTCAATACAAGCAGGGATAAAAATATCTTTATTTCTCATTGATTAAGTGCATAGATTTCAATGCACCTGTTGAACCCTTGCTTCCATAAAACAAATTTGAAGATCTGATGATGACTTATAGTTTTATTTAAAAATGGCATCGAAGCAAGAATAGTTGAAAAATTATTCTGAGCAACTGATCTCAGTTAGCCTTTATATATAATACTTTTGAAGGTCAACTGCAAATGCAATGAAGTGCACCTGCATGAGGGAAGAGGTTAATGTGACTGATCATTATTGTTTGGTTTGAATCAACTTCATTTGTAATTAGAAGCACGTAAAGTTAGTTATCTAAAACACAACATTTTGAAACAAAAGATAACATCAGCATGCAGTTTGTCAAAACAAAGTTTTTAGAAAACGTTTTTTCAAGTTTTATGGGGTAACTAACCCTTTCAATGCTGAATTTTTAAAATGGACTTGTATAGCTTTGCATTTGGAAGAATTTTATAGCCAATAAAAAAATATTAAGATATAAATGGTGAATTTTCCAGCCAATATTAACATTTAAGAGCTGTGTACATGCTGCTTGCAGGCCTCAGGCTCTATACTCTATGGCAAAAGTTTCACAAAAAGAATCCAGCAGTCAATGGGCAAATCCTTTCCCTGATGCAGACAGGTTTTTTACACTTTCCCACATTTAACAAATGGGCAGCAGACAACTTTGGAAACATTTAGGCAAAAACACGAAAATCTATACAATTTTGAACGTACTAAGATTACTGGAAAAAAGATAAAAGCATTGTGATAAAAGGAGAAATTGCTCTTTTTGTGCAATTTCCTCTTGTCACTATGTGCTCAAAAGTCATCTGCTGCAGAGGCGTCAGAAAGCGTCTATATGAGGGAAAGGGTTAAGACCTATGCGGCAGACATATTGGGGGAAAGGAGAAAATGCTTATTATGAGCAATTTCTCCTTTTCCCACAGAACCACTGTGTCAGCTATTAAAATAGTCTCTTTAAAAATCATTTAATTAAGAAAAAGAAATTTGTTAGTATATATATACATGACATACAGCTGTTAACCCTTTACCTCATATAGACGCTTTCTGATGCCTCTGCAGCAGATGGCTTTTTGAAAACATAGTGACAAAAGAAGAAATTGCTCATAACGAGCAATTTCTCCTTTTGCCACAATGTTTTCCACTTTTAGTCATAGGTTATCCATTAAATTATAGAGATTTTCTATTTTTCCACAAAATATGTTCAAAGTCGTCTGCTGCAGATTTGTTGTATGAGGTAAAGGGTTAATGGTTACATGCACTATGAGCTCAACTGCACAATTTACTGAAAATATCATGCAACTGTCAACTTGTTACAAGATAACCCTTTCTCACTCACAGACACAATAGTATACATGCAACTGCACTATAACATTTTGCAAAAACGCTCTGGCAGAAGAAGAATTTGTTCATAATGATAAATTTCTCATTTTATCACAATGCTTTAAACCCTTATATTCAATGATTAAAGGTTTATTTGTAGTGATTGTTCATATTTATTTCAAGATGTCTGCTGCAGATTTGTTGTAATATGTGGGTGAGAGATTGGAATCAGATTGTTTTCTAATTGGTTCCTGCAATTCCACAAGGCAATAATCCATTAAGCAATCAGCCACCTGTCATTTAACCCTTTCCCTCATACGGCAATTCTGCAGCAGACGACTTTGAATGTATTTTGTCAAAACATAGAAAATCTCCATAATTGAATGGATAACCTGTGACAAAAAGTGGGAAACATTGTGTCAAAAGGAGAACGTTTTGTGCAATTTCTTCTTTTGTCACTATGTTTTCAAAAGGCTGTATGCTGCAGAGGCGTCAGAAAGCGTCTATATGAGAAAAAGGGTTAAGAGACCATAAACTTGGAAATTGTTGAAACTTGATTGAAACTTGATTGAAACATTTTTGGTCAGAGCAGAATTTGTCTGTCAACTCCCTTGATTCTTATTGTGGTATAGAATCCTGATGGTTGTGCAGTTATGAATAAATTGTAGAGGTATAGATTTAACAATTATTAACCCTTTCCCACATGTAGATAATTTTGACGCCTCTGCAGCATGCAACTTTTGAAAATATTGTGGCAAAACTCGTACTTAATTAAGTCACAATGTTTTCAAAATTTAATGTCCTGTGGATGACTTTGAAAACATCTATGTAAAAGAACAATGATGAAAATCTTTACAAATTAAGTTTTATGATTGAATTGAGTTGATAGCATCGCTGCAAAAGATGTGTAGTGCATGTGGGGAAAGGCTTAACCCTTTTCCAAATACAGACACATTCTGACGCCTCTACAGCAGACAACTTTTTGAAAACATTGTGGCAAAAGTGGAAATTGCTCATAACCCTTTTCCAAATACAGACACATTCTGACGCCTCTACAGCAGACAACTTTTTGAAAACATTGTGGCAAAAGTGGAAATTGCTCATGATGAGCGATTTCCCCTTTTGCCGCAATGTTTTCGACTCTACCCAACATTCATATTTTCAAGCATATAGACTTTTCCCATTTCCGTCTGTATGTTTTGAAAGTCGTCTGCTGCAGAATTGTAATATGTGGGAAAGGGTTAAAGGCTGAATTTGTCAACTATATTAACCCTTTCCCTCATACGACAATTCTGCAGCAGACGACTTTGAACATATTTTGTCAAAACATAGAAATTCTCCATAATTGAATGGATAACCTATGACGAAAAGTGGAAAACATTGTGGCAAAAGGAGAAATTGCACGTTTTGTGCAATTTCTTCTTTTGTCACTATGTTTTCAAAAAGCCGTCTGCCGCAGAGGCGTCCGAACGCGTTTATATTAGGGAAAGGGTTAATGATATTTCTTTCTCCAGCACACTTAATCATCATCATTTGTTGGCAGGTTTAAGTGTCCTCAATCACATGGAGCAGGGTTAAAATACTGAGAAAAAGCATGAACAGTTGAGGACTGTATGTTTGTAAACCTTTACCCATATACAACAAATCTGCAGCAGACGACGTTGAGATTGCTTAGTCCAAAATATTAAAACTTTATAAATGAAAAAAAACAATCTTTGAATGTAGTGAAAAACATTTCGGCAAGAGTAGGAAAATTATCTTTGTGGCAAGGGGAGAAATTGCTCATCATGAGTAATTTCTCTGTTTGCCACACTGTTTCAAAGTTAACCCTTTCCCTTATACAACAATTCTGCAGCAGACGACTTCGAACATATTTTGTCAAAAAATGGAAAATCTCTATAATTGAATGGATATTATTAACTAACCTATGACTTAAAGTGAAAAACATTGTGTCAAAAGGAGAAATTGCTCGTTTTGAGCAATTTCTTCTTTTGTCACTGTTTTCAAAAAGCCGTCTGCTACAAAGGCGTCAGAAAGCATCTATATGAGGGAAAGGGTTAACTGCTGCAGATGGTGGTAATGATTGATTAAGTGCAAAGATTTTGGCTAAGATATTGTTGAAAACAGCCTAAAATCCCAACCAATCAATAAATCCAATCAATGAATCCAAGAAAGTTTGCATGTAGAGTGCAGAAGAACTTACATGATTGGTATGGCAGCTCCCATTACAGCACAAACTAGTACCATTATGGGTTCCAATAAAATGAGGGCTAGACACAAATCAATTAGCTTTATGATATTGTTATGTTCATTTGTCACAAATACAGCAGCTCTTGACTCCTCCCATTTTATGTCCTGTCTCTTAGTTAGTAGGAAAGCCATGTGTTTCAACAGTTATTGAATGTCCTGTCCATTACTATATAGCATAGCCATGTGTTTCAACAGTTATTGAATGTCCTGTCTATTACTATATAGCATAGCCATGTGTTTCAACTGTTATTGAATGTCCTGTCCATTACTAAATAGCATAGCCATGTGTTTCAACAGTTGTTGAATGTCCTGTCCATTACTAAATAGCCTAGCCATGCGTTTCAACAGTTATTGAATGTCCTGTCCATCAATTCACTTTAAAATTGCAACACTTATACCTAGATACTTTAAATGTACATGGAGCACAAATATAACTTGCCTATTCTCTGGAGTTAGCTGTATCAACTTCAAACTTGGTATTTAGATAACTTGTGACCTGCAGATGTGCATGATTTAAGAATGCCTGATTAATTGGTTGCTTTAAGGGATAGCTACCCTAATTGTTTTCTACTGATATGCTGTTTTGTCTACTTCTTTTTTAAATAATAAGTCTCTTTGGTGTTCACTATTGATCAGATTTCCCCGTGATATAATAGCAGTTACACAATTTAACTACTGTACTGTATATATCACTCAGGTGCCATCTTGGCAGGCTTGTTTTACTTTACTATCTAACTTCCTGCAGCTAACTTCCTGCAGGGGATTGAACAAGCTCACACGCAGCTTTCACCACAATATTAAATTTTTTAATTGTAGACAAGTTTAAGGGATTAAAACGATTAAATATGACGAGGAAATATGTGTAAGTCTGATTGTCTGCTGTCTTATCATAATGTTTCCTTATAAGACATTTATTATGATGATTTGCATATGGAAATAAATTAAAACAGGAAGCGGACAGCTGACAGTAGTCAAAAATAGCACATTATTAATTACTTAACACTGAAACAGAATCTTGTTTCATTAACCTTTTCGAGATGACTTTAGAAAACAATGTCGCAAAAGGAGAAATTGCTCATGCATGAGCAATTTCTCTTTTTGCAACAATGTTTTCAAGTCTATTAAATAATTAAGCTTCATTTATAAATATTTTTCATATTTTTGTCACGATGATTTCGAAGTCTAGTTTGAAAAGTATGATGATCTGCTGCAGATATGTTGAATGTGGGAAAGGGTTAAACAGTTAACCTTTCCCTCATACGACAATTCTGCAGCAGGTGACTTTGAACATATTTTGTCAAAAAATGGAAAATCTCTATAATTGAATGGATAAGCTATGACTAAAAGTGGAAAACATTGTGGCAATAGGAGAAATTGCTTGTTTTGAGCAATTTCATCTTTTGTCACTGTTTTCAAAAAGCCGTCTGCTGCAGAGGCGTCAGAAAGAGTCTATATGAGGAAAAGGGTTAACTTGATATGCTGGAAAAATTGGAAGTAGGTACTCATTTAAGCTAAGATACAGAGTCACTCTGAGAAACATAACACGAAAAAGGAGAAATTGCTCATTTATTTCAACATCTCCTTTTTCGTACATCGGCTTCTTAAGTCATCTTCTGCAGAGGAATTAAAAGTTACAAGTCTGTATGATCAGCTTTCATCCCATTTTCTGCTACAGACAACTGAATATGGGGCTCTTCATACTGAAAATGTGTTGCTCTTCATACTGAAAATGTGTCTCTCTTCATAATGAAAATGTGTCGCACTTCATACTGAAAATGTGTTGCTCTTCATACTGAAAATGTGTTGCCCTTCATACTGAAAATTGTTGAGGAATATTAGGGGTTGTATTATATTTACAACTATTATATAAAACTAGCAATGGCAATTTTTTCAACACCATTTCAAAAGTTAATCAGCTTGAACCATGTTTTATCTCCAAAGGTAAAAAGATTAACGCTTCCCTACATATAGAAGCATTTTTACACATTTGCAGCAGACAAATTTTGAAAACGGTGTGACAAAAAGAGAAAATGCTTATGATGAACAATTTCGTATACCTTTGCAACACTTCGGTTTTCAGCTCTATTTTAACTTTCATTTTTGGAGATACATGTATTTTGCTTAGATTTTTTCAAAAGTGTCTACTGCAGAGTTGTTGTAATTCGAGGGCTTGGCGTGAAACGGTTGTATCTAAAATTGGTATTTTTTTACCAAGGTTAATCACCTCGCCATAAAGTTTTTATAAGCATTAAATCATTTTTCTTGGTAAACAATGGAAATTTAGGTGCCATTGCTCGTTCTGAGCAATGGCATCTAAATTTGCATTGTTTACAAAGGGGTCAAAATTGCCCCTAAACTAGGGTTTTCAAAATAGGTTTTTAGTTACAACCGTTTCACGCCAAGCCCTCGGTATGTGTGTGAAAGGTTTACACTAAGGGTTATTTCTGACTAATTTGTTGGCAGACTTGAGGTGGTTTTGTGTCTGTAAAATTAAATTCCTAAATTGTGTTCATATATTAGGAGAAAATATTTAACCCTTTCCCTCATATAGACGCTTTCTGACGCCTCTGCAGCAGACGGCTTTTTGAAAACATAGTGACAAAAGAAGAAATTGCACAAAACGTGCAATTTCACCTTTTGCCACAATGATTTCCACTTTTTGTCATGGGTTATCCATTCAATTATGGAGATTTTCTATGTTTTGACAAAATACGTTCAAAGTCGTCTGCTGCAGAATTGTCGTATCAGGGAAAGGGTTAAGTGCAGGCTCTGAAAATCTCGGTAACAGGTCTCATAATTTGCAAATTTTAAATTTTAAAAATTTTACTTTTTGAGTTCCATTAATATTTATTAATTTTCTACATCGGCAGAATCTTGACAATTTGATTCTCTTAGATTTCAGCAGTCTCATTTGGCATGTCAGAATTTTAAAGTTTCAAACATTTCAAATGTCACTATTTGTTTAAAACATTTACAAACCAGATGAAGACTTGTAATTACTTGAACATTTTCTGACTTGTTAATGCATTTTGATGAGCAATAATTTCACCTTATGCTAAAATGTTTCCAACTCTTTTTATGTATTACACTATCAATTATAGATATATTTTACACTTTTTTGCGAACATCTTTTTGAAAGCTGTCTGTTGCAGATTTTACACTTTTTTGGCGTAATGCAGAATTGTTGTATATATGAGAAAGGGTTAAACAATATAATTACGGATATTAAAACAAATCCATGTTATAATTGCACTATGGTTTGAGCTTGTAGCAATGGATTAGGGACAATATTGCATATGATGAGTACAATGAGGACTTGACCATGCAGTGACCCTGTAACTGATTGATTGGGGTTTTAAAACACCGTTTTTAACGATTTCTCAGTTATATCACGGCGGCCAGTTCACCTACTCATGCATTTCCTCGTTTTCTCACACCAGTACTCCACACAACAATCTTCCCAAGCAACTGGATGCTTTTCCATGTAGACTTGGCCTATTGGTGGAAGACGAATGACGCATGTCGCATTGACTTTTGTCAATTGTCGGAAAGAAAGTTGACCCTGTAACAATACAAAGTCTAACCATAATTACCATACACCTTGTACAGCCCTATCATGTGCCTTGTGGCCTATACAGTGGCTTCGGGATGCTCACACAGCCTGACCCCTTGCTTGAACCATCAGCCAGCCAACCAAATGGGTCTAGTTTAGCTAGCTGAACAATTGGAGTCCATGCAACTCTTGAGCTCCAGCATGTGTGGTTGTTTTGGTTTCATACCTTTTTTTTTTCTCTATGCAAATATAAGGTGTTGGACCTGTGAATATCATCTTTCCTTTCCACTGTGATATGAACTTAGCTGTGGAAAGCAGCGTTAAACCTACATCATGTGCTTTCTGACAAACAGCTATGAATGCATGTAGCCTTTTATTACCTGATCACCTAAATATTGATACAGTCGAACCTGTGTTAGCGGTCACCTCTGTTAAGCAGCCAACTTGTATTAAACAGCCACTTGAAGATTAACTAAAACAACATTTTATTCTTTATTTGACTTGTATTAAGCAGCCACCTGTGTTTAGCAGCCAAATTTTGACTCTCCCCTGAGTGGCTGCTTAAGACAAGTTTGACTGTACAATTACACACACAAAGACACCATAAGACCCCATTTGTCCAGTGGCAGCTCATGTATAACCCTTTCCCTTAAGTAACAAATCTGCCGCAGATAACTTTGGAAACATCTATGCTAAATGATGGACATTCTTTAAAAACAATATTTGTATTACTGAAAAGAATTGAAAAAATTGTTGCAGAAGGAAAAAATGCTTATTACAAGCAATTGCTCTTTTAACACTTTCCCTCATACGACAATTCTGCAGCAGACGACTTTGAAAATATTTTATCAAAAAATAGAAAATCTCTGTAATTGAATGGAAAACCTATGACTAAAAGTGGAAAACATTGTGTCAAAAGGAGATATTGCTCGTTTATAGCAATTTCTTCTTTTGTCACAATGTTTTCAAAAAGCAGTCTGCTGGAAAGGCGTCGGAATACGTCTTTATGAGGGAAATGGTTAAAAACAATATTTATATTACTGAAAAGAATTGAAAACATTGTCGCGAAAGGAGAAATTTCTTATCATAAGCAATTGCTCCTTTAACCACAATGTTTTCAAAGAGTAACCTGCTGCAGATGCTGCTGATCCAAATGCATCCACGAGTGTGAAAGGTATAAAAGACCCACTACTGTGTTCCTGAAATAAATTCTGATAATAACCTCTGTTATTTCTGAGCCAAGATCAAATTATATAATCATCAAGGAAACAATGATGACTCATTCCATGTTCATTGTTTAATAACCCATAATTTCTGGCTGGGACAAACAACATAACATGTGAGACTTTTGTCTGACTTGATGTTATTTTTATGCCTGTCCTGCAAACCAAAAACTCTGCAGATGACTTAAAATGTATAATAATTGAAAATAATGTGGCAAAAGGATTATGAGCAATATCTTTTTCTGCCACAAGATTTTTAAAAGTAGTGTGCTACAAATGCATCTATATCTCCATAAACCACTAAAGGTCCATTGCTGTCAAACTTCACAGGAATATTCATTTGGTCCCTTACGGAAATTGGGTACATTGTGTGTTATCAGTGTATTGCCATGTTCTTGTCAGCTAAACTTCAGCTTCTTTCCAGTCAATTATCAGTCTATTACCCGATCTGACATTACACTGATTCACGCTGTTGTCAGTTGATTACCAGTTTATTGTAAGTCATGCAGTTAGTGTATTACCAGCAAAAAACATTTTATTGTCTGATCAAATAATGCATAAATTTATATTTTTAGAGTTAAAATAGAGACATTAAATTGTTGCATTTTCTTCAAATTTGAAGTTTTCCTCACAAGAATGAACTGACAACACATAAACAACAAACTGACATTAACATATTGTCTGGCAACACAATGACATCACACTAACATCAGCCTAAATTTTGGCCTTTTTAGTCTATTGTTAGGGTATATATAACCAGTCTATCGTCAGATTGTACATGACATTAAATTTTAAACCAACTGACAATGCACTGACATTACATTTACACTGGTTTTGCACTGACAGCAATGCTGTAACAATATCACTGGCAACACAATGACATGACACTTAAACAATAGCTGGGAATTAAAAAGATTAATTCAGTAGTTGACAACACACTGACATTGTGCCCAGATGGCCCTAAATCATACCATTTCAAAATCATTTGGAAGAGCGTTGCCCCTAAAGAGACACTGTACAAGTTCAAGCCGTATTTACAAATTTTATAAAAAAACTATTGCTCTAATTTAAAGTCTTTGTCTGATATCAAAATAATTGGCAAAATGTTCCTTGGGTGATCTCTACTAAAATTGTTCAAGACAATTTGATTGGTTAAAAAACTTGGTGACTGGATGACTTCAGAAAACAGGTCAAATGTTTAAAATTATTCTGCTCTGAAATAACTTGGCTGATTTCAACAAATGTTCCTCAGATACCTTTCTACAAAAAAATGTTCAAGCCATTCACACATGCATACGCAATTTTGACACATCTGTAGAAGACATTTTATTTGCTGCCATTGAAAACATTGTCACAAAAGAAGCCTAACTCGATTTAAGTGGTGAGAGAGAAAATACATTGTTTCGTAAATATTCTAGACAAAATGGGGTGCATACAGAATTCTCGTGAAATACAAATCAGTGTGCTAATGGGAAAACACTGGAATAGATGTAATATTGTGGTGATAATTGCTGTGTTCACCTTGCTGGAATGGTAGGGTACCCTAATATAATGTTGATTACACACAATTATGTACTGCATTATTATCCAGTCAAATGGTTAACCCTTTCACACATATAGATGCCTTCTAACGCCTTTATAGCAGATGTATATTGAACAAATTTTGGTAATAGGTGAAATTGCTCAAAACAAGCAATTTCTCCATTTACCGCACACTGTTTTCAACTTCTTTTTTCAAAAATTGTCCTTTCATTTATAGAGTTTGAACAGGTTTTACTAAATGTTTTTAAAGTCATCTGCTGCAGATTTGTGGTATGTGGGAAAGGGTTAACCTTTTTCCCTTGTACTGCAAATATGCAGCAGACATGTTTGAAAACATGAAGGTGAAATATGGAGAATATCTATGGATCAAAGTATGATATTCAATAACAGTACATCCATTATGAGCTTTTTCTGTTATTGCGACAAAGTTAATTCCAAAATCATCAGCTGCAAGTGGGTTAAAACGTGTTTGCATGTGGTTAAGGGTTAAAAGGGACTGAGTGTGATCTTTTTGTGTGCTTGCATATTTTTATGTTATACTATAGTTCTTTATGGTGAAGAAATAATTCCAGAAAATTACTAGTTTTTAGCATCGGCATTCACACCTTGGTTAATATATGAACTTGCATGCAAAACCATGCAAGTTCATATATTTCTCCATAGCTCGGTTACTACTTTATACATCCAGGGACGCAATTTTTTGCCGAGCCCCGGTAGCTCAGTTGGTAGCGACGCGGGCTGTCAATCCAGGGGTTGTGAGTTTGAATCCCAGCTCGGCCAACTTTCTTTCCGAGAGTTGACAAAAGTCAATGCGACAATGCGTCATTCGTCTTCCACCAATGGGCTAAGTCTATATGGAAAAGCAGCCAGTTGCTTGGGATGATTGTTGTGTGGAGTACTGGTGTGAGAAAACCAGAAAATGCATGAGTAGGTGAACTGGTCGCCTTGATATAACTGAGAAATTGTTAAAAACAGCGTTAAACCTCAATCAATCAACTTTATATATTGCATTGACATCTTTATACAAGGCTTTTTACATTCTTTCCCACCCATTACACCTATAAAAACAATTAAGTTGGATAACTCTATCCTGCACAAAAATGCAAATTATGGCCCTTTTTGTGTCACCCTGCATAGCATGGTAGGCACCTAGGGATTACTTTTTTTTTGTCTGGCGTCTATCCGTCACACTTTTTCGTCACACTTTCAATGAGCCGGTGCAGGTGACACGTGCTCCACGGAGCACTCCATTCTACGTTTTACTAAGAAATTCTGCTTAAAGTTTTGCATGAAACTACATTAAGAGTCCTTAACTGTTAAAGTTTGTGGGAAGTGTACGTACGTATTAAGCAAAACAAGAACTATCCGCAAGCTTAATTTCCTTGTGGACACTAGAAAGCATGATATTCTAGGACTGCAATCTGAAAAAGATTTCAGTGAGCTTACGCATGCTTATGGCGCACTTGTCACAAACTTGCTGCAAGCTATTTTTGGGGGGTTTGGGGGACTATCCAAAATTCACATTTCAATCAGCAGTCCATGAGACGGTTAAATGCTAAGGGAATACATTTACTGAGAATATGAGATAGATATTTGAAATTTAAGCTGTTCCATGGAGTGTATTAAGCATCAGAAAGTGTTGAACTGTAGCTAGGATGTATTTCTACTGCTTTCGTCGCTCAACAAGGTGTTTATAGGCATTAGGAAGGCTTGCAGCTTGTCTAGAATTTCTGATTTCTCTGTTTTGATGGGGACTTGCCATGCAAGAGATTCCTTGATGTTAACCCAATGAGTCTTAATCAGATAACCTAATATATTAATTTTAGACTCTTTTAAATTGAAAAAACATATGAACTGTGTCTAGCCATTCAGGGTCCTATTGAATTTGGTTTAACCCTTTCCCACATAAAGACGTGTTCTGGCACCTCTGCAGTGGATTGGCTTTTGAAACATTAAGGCAAAAGGAGAAATTAATGCTCTAAAGCAATTTCTCCATTAAATGCCAAAATGATTCAATAACTATATTTTCATTAATACATTCGAAGTCGTCTGCTTCAGATTTGTTGTATGTGGGAAAGGGTTAACCTAAAATAATGTGGCAAAAGGAGAAATTGTTTTGCATCTGATGCATCTGTATGTAAGAAAGGATTCAATGTGTGTGTTACATTGTCAGAAAATAAGTATGGCTCTACATCTAATTTATTGACCAAAAAGCGCAGTTGGGTTTATATCAAATTTGCACCATGAAGGCACTGGTGAGACTGTGCAGATGCGAGTCTTCACTGTATTGTAGGAAAGAAGACACCAAATTGCCTGACGCTGCTCATACAGTCGTCTCGGTTTATTGAACCCTTTTCCGTCTGCAGACGCGTTTTGACACAATAGCAGCCAACAACTTTTGAAATTAGTGTGGCCAAAGGTGAAATTGCTCATGATGAGTAATTTCTCCTTTGGCCACAATGTTTACAACTTTATTTAACAATTAAGCTGTCTTTTATGGAGATTTTTCAGGTTTTTGTCACTATGTTTTCAAAGTCGACTGCTGCAGATTTGTTGCATGTGGGAAAGGGTTAACACTTTCCCACATACTACAATTCAGCAGCAGAAGACTTTGAAACCATCTAGGCAAAAACATGGAAAATCTTTTTATATGTATCATTATTGAATAGAAATTAAAATATTGTGGCAAGAGCAGAAAATGCCCAATATGAGCAATTTCTTCTTTTGCCACAACGTTTTCACAAGTCGTCTGCTATAAACTTGGTAAAATCTCCTCTGCAAATGAGAAAAGGTTAACAATCTACGTCCCTGACGATACCAAGAAAAGTATGGGATTGAACTGAATGATACATCAGCTGGATTTGGCATTACAGTTACAGACAAAGTTCTTTTGGAAATGTATCTCTTAGTAAACCGCATAATCATGCAAAATTCATTAACCTTAGTTCAACCAAATAAAACAAACCTAAACTAGAACAAAAGACGCGTATGACATCAGCTGTTCTGTTAAACTGATTGTGTCATTCCTTTCCGCCTTTCAATAATGATGTGCATCATCGGTATGAAAAAATATATCTCTATTCAATCATTACCTTTTTGTGCTAATATTGGTCTTCAGAAAATGGGCTGTACTGCCTTAACCCTTTCCTACATATAATAAATCTGCAGCGGACGTCTTTGAAAAACATCTAGCCAAAAATATGGAATCTCTACAATTGAATTACTGAAAGAGTTGAAAACGTCGTGGCAAAAGAAGAAATTTCTCATCTCTTCTTATGCCACAATGTTTTCATAAAGTTGTATGCTACAGAAGCATCAAAAAGGGTTAAATAAAAGTGTAATTATTGAGTAGAGTTGAAAACATCATGAGCAATTTCTGCTTTTGCACAATGTTTTCAAAAGTTGTCAGAAGGCGTATGTGGGAAAGGGTTACTTAATTCTGACATTATTTCTAGCATGTTTTTGATACTGATGGATTAAGTCATTCTTCCATAAAGGGAATTGTATCAAAAAATCTGATATAGCTAACATTGCAGTGTCCCCTTCCGGAGTACTGTTTAATCCTTTCCAATCAAACCAACAGCTGCATGTTGGCAAAAGTTGATTTTTGAAAACATTTTTAAAGAGAAAGAGAAATTGCTGAAAAGTTTGCAACTCTATATTCAAGAAACTATAATGCTTAAAGTATTTATATAGATTTTCAATGTTTTTGCAAAGATGTCATCTGCTGCAATTATTTGTTGTATGTTGGTAAGGTTTATTAGTCGCACAGAAAGATAGTGAGGGTTATTTAGATGAGTGGTGCAGATTTAAACTTAACCCTTTCCCTCATATAGACGCTTTCTGTGGCTTCTGCAGCAGACAGCTTTTTGAAAACATAGTGACAAAAGAAGAAATTGCACAAAACGTGCAATTCCTCCTTTTTCCACAATGTTTTCCACTTTTTGTCAAAGGTTATCCATTCAATTATGGAGATTTTCTATGTTTTGATAATATACGTTCAAAGTCGTCTGCTGCAGAATTGTCGTATGAGGGAAAGGGTTAAAGAAGCACATTACTATGACAGTATTCATAAATAAGACTTTTTTCATCATAAAAGATGGGGTGTTTGAAACAGTACATTGAATTTTTGGAATTTTAAATGGTAGATCAGATCTGTCTTACAGATTTTAACCCTTTCCCAAATACAACAAATCTGCAGCAGACGTCTTTGAAAACATCTTGACAAAAACACAGAATATCTCTATAAATCAAAATATAATTACTGAAAAAAAGTTGAAAACATTGTGACAAAAGACATCTGCTGCTGAGGCGTCAGAAAGCGTCTATATGTGGGAAAGGGTTAAATTGTCTGAAGAATTGTGTTATAACGTAACAAGTATATGAATTGAGAGAAGAAGCTTGTCATGCCGAGTCCCGGTAGCTAAGTCGGTAGCAACGCGGGCTGTCAATCCAGGGGTTGTGAGTTTGAATCCCGGCTCGGCCAGCTTTCTTTCCGAGGATTGACAATGCGACATGCGTCATTCGTCTTCCACCAATGGGCTAAGTCTATGAGGAAAAGCAGCCAGTTGCTTGGGAAGATTGTTGTGTGTAGTACTGGTGTGAGAAAACCAGGAAATGCATGAGTAGGTGAACTGGCCGCAGTGATATAACTGTTGTTAAAAACGGCGTTAAACCCCAATCAATCAATGTTTTATTGACATGTTTTAACAGTGTATCAAGGTGACAGTCAACACTAATGCATGATCAACGGGGGTCATACTTACTATAGTACCAGGGTTCAATTCCACCAACCTAAGTACTTAGCACTAAGTAATGCCAGGTTAGTGAATGCGCTTTGCCCATGAATCAAGACTCATCTGTCATTTTCATTGGATGTTTTTTTTTCTACTTGAAAGAATCTATAATTAGCAGGTAATTGACTGCTTAACCCTTTCCCACATACAACAAATCTGCAGCAGATGACATTGAAATCATACCCGAACAAAATCGGAAACTCCCTTTAAATGAAGGTACAATAATTGAATAGAGTTGAAAACATGGTGACAAAAGGAGAAATTGCTCGTTTTGAGCAATTTCTTCTTTTGTCAACATGTTTTCAAAAAGCTCTCTGCTGCAGAGGCGTTAGAAAGCGTCTATATGAGGGAAAGGGTTAACCCTTTCCCATATATTGATGCATATTGTTACATCTAGCTGCAGCAGGTGATTTTGAAAAACATTGTAGCAAAAGGGATAATTGCTCATAAGGAGCAAGGAGCAATTATGCTCCTTTTGCCAAAATATTTTAACACTATTCAATAATTATAGTTTTACTTACATAGATATTTCATAGTTTTCTCTTTTAAGTTTTCAAAGTTGTCTAAGTCTGCAGTTTTGTTTTATGTTGAAAAGAGGTAAATGATGCAATGGAAGTAATGACTTAAACACACATCCCTGGAAATATTCCTCGAGCTGTTTTCCTATGTCATTTCTCTTTGATTTACCTTTACAGAATTTGAGGTCGATAGACAATTATCGTAAAATATTTTTGATAATGACATTTCAGGTTGTTTCAATTTGTTCTCGATATTTCTCATATGAAATATGTCATGCCATGCAAAAACTACCTCAAGATAATTTAGAATTAATGGCATTTACAAGTCGATTCTCATAATATTTGTGATGGTTTTTAGCTCGACTAAACGAGAGCTATTGTCATGACCCTGGTGTCTTCCGACGTGGTCGTCCGGTGGCGGCAGCGCGCGTGGTCGTACGGTTAAGGTTTTTGTTCAGCTCAGCTTTTTTTCTGTTTTCTATCAGTGTAGCGTATGTGCCGTACGCGGTGCTCTTGTTTTATTTTATCTTAACTGTGGCGTTTTCATGAAGCTTCAAAAATGCTTGTGAGCGCTTGTGTCGACAGACGTACACTAGCGCCGGAGAGTGCTTGTCAACTACCGCGCACTAGCTACTGAGTGCGCTTCTGTTTTTGTATCTAATAATATCTTTTTTAGATTCTAAAATTTCTTTGTAAAAATAGCCCAATCGATGCATTGATATCTTGCCTATATTAGTCCGGCGGAAATTCGGTATGTTTCCAGTTAAAGAATATCCTTAAAATGCAATTCAATTTACAAACCCAAACCTCGAATATGATTTGAGCCGCCATTGATGTTTACAATTTTCGTTTTAGAAATTTGAATTAGCACCCTCTATAAAATCAAGTCCTTTCGTTGTATGTTTACACTAACTTATAACAGTTAAACTCTCCAATAAAAACCAATCGTGTTAACGTTATACCCAATCAAATTACCATAGATCACACGTGATCTCGGTGATATATATGACTACCCAATCAACTGCGATCGATCACGTGCTACCAAACTACACAGCGTGATCTGTGACATATGACGTAGAAGGTTACATAAAAAAAATGGCAGCACTATTGTGCAATTTCCTATTTGTCAAAATGATTTCAAATTCATCTGCTGCAGATGCGAAAAACGCGTCTTCCGCCGGGAAAGGTTTAAATATTTTTGGAAGTTTACTTGTCAAGGTCTTGTTTTTATGGCATGATATTTTATATATTCCAAAATGCAGACAATAAACTTTTCATTCTGGTTAATTTGTAGTTTTATGGAATAATTGCAAAAGAGGAATTATCATGTCTACAGATATGTCACTTCAAAAAGATAAACTATGAGCCATAGAATTGGTAACCACCATTTCATCCATTTTCAAAGCAAAACAGACATTTCTGCGGGATATTGCACTTACAGTCAATTTAACGCAGTAATGAGCATGCATAATGCATGTCTGATTTTACCCTTTCCGACATACGGATGCTTTGTGATGCCTCTGCAGCAAAATATAACTTTTTAAAGCGTAGTGACCAATAGAGAAATTTCTCCTACTTATGAGTAATTTCACCTTTTGCCACAATGTTTTCAACTCTGTCCAAAAATTAAACTGTCATCTACAGTAATATTTTCAAAGTGGAATAGAGCAGAGTGTAAATGTTATACCTTGTGCACATTGAGCTGTCACTAGCATGTGACTGCACTGCCTGACAGGTCACTGAACATAATAGTTCTATGTTAACCCTTTCCCACCTGCCGTCGCTTTTTGTCGCCTCAGCAGCAGACACTTTTTGAAAACATTGTGACAAAAGAGGAAATTGCTCAAAACGAGCAATTTCCCCTTTTTGCCACAATGTTTTCAACTCTATTTAATCATTAAACTCTCAGTTTTGGAGATTTTTGCAAATAGGCTTTCAAAGTCGTCTGCTGCAGAATTGTTGTATGTGGGAAAGAGTTAATGTTTCAGTATATATGTATAGGAGATATGCATTTGAGACATCTGTGCCAGACATGTTCAAAGATTGTTAAATCTTCATTTATAGAGATTATGCATAGCATTCATGCCTTCATGATTTGTTGTTTTTGGGAAAGGGTTAAATATCAAACAGACAGAAACTGTGTGATAAATTGGAAGCTGTAGCAGTTAATAGTAATAGTGCACACAATTGTAAAGTTGATTCAGGCTATTTTTAGCTCACCTGAGCTTTGCTCAAGGTGAGTTATTGTGATCGCCTTTTGTCCGGCGTCCGGCGTCCATCGTGCGTCGTGCGTCGTCCGTCGTCCGTCAACTTCTTCTCCTCAGTAACCAGTGGGTCAATTGGGATGAAACTTCACAGAAAGCATCCTCTCAATGACCTCACCAGATTTCCTTCAAATTTTTGGGATCCATGCAGAATTCTGGTTTCCATGGCAACGAAATGAAAAAAACTTCAAAAATCTTCTTCTCCCAAACTGGTTGGCAGATTTTCAAATAATTTTGTAGAAATGTTCCTTGGATGACCCTCTATAAGATTCCTTCAAGCCATGTTGATTGGTCAAAAAACATGGCCGCCAGGGGGGGCGGGGCTATTTTGCCTTATATGGCTATAGTGAAAACTTAAAAAATCTTCTTCTCCGAAAGTGTTTGGCCGATTTTCAAATAATTTTGCAGAAATGTTCCTTGGATGACCCTCTATCAGATTCCTTCAAGCCATGTTGATTGGTCAAAAAACATGGCCGCCAGGGGGCGGGGCTATTTTGCCTTATATGGCTATAGTGAAAACTTAAAAAATCTTCTCCTCCGAAAGTGTCAAGTCGATTTTCAAATAATTTTGTAGAAATGTTCCGTGGATGAGCCTCTATCAGATTCCTTCAAGCCATGTTGATTGGTTGAAAAACATGGGGGGGGGGGGGCTATTTTGCCTTATATGGCTATAGTGAAAACTTAAAAAATCTTCTTCTCCGAAAGTGTCAGGCCAATTTTCAAATAATTTTGTAGAAATGTTCCTTAAGTGACCCACTTTCAGATTCCTTCAAGCCATGTTGATTGGTAAAAAAACATGGCCACCAGGGGGGCAGGGCTATTTTGCCTTATATGGCTATAGTGAAAACTTAAAAAATCTTCTTCTCCGAAAGTGTCAGGTCGATTTTCAAATAATTTTGTAGAAATGTTCCTTGGATGACCCACTTTCAGATTCCTTCAAGCCGTGTTGAATTGTAAAAAACATGGCCGCCAGTGGGCAGGGCTATTTTGCATTATATGGCTATAGTGAAAACTTAAAAAATCTTCTCCTCCAAAAGTGTCAGGCCGATTATCAAAAAAAATTATAGAAATGTTCCAAGGGTGACTGACCCTCTATCAGCCAATTCCTTCAAGCCAAGTTGATTGGTCAGAAACTATGGCCGCCATGGTGCTTATATAGTTAAAGTAAAAAAAAAAAAATCAGGTGAGCGATTCCAGGGCCATCATGGCCCTCTTGTTGTATTATTATACCCCCTTAGAAGAAGAGGGGGTATATAGGAGTCACTGTGTCAGTTTGTCTGTCTGTCTGTCTGTCGGTCAGAAGCCATATTTTGTCCGGCCTATTTCTTACAATTAAACCACTGGGTGGAATTCAATAAAATGTTACATTAAACTTCTATACCAAGAGGAGATGTGCATGTCTTAAAGGGGTTACAATTGCATGTTATTTTACAGAGTTATGGCCCTTTTACTTATTAAGTAAGCCATATTTTGTCCGGCCTATTTCTTACAAACTAATGGGTGGAATTCAATAAAATTTTACATGAAGCTTCTATACCAAGAGATGTGCATATCCTAAAGGGGTTACAATTGCATGTTATTTTACAGAGTTATGGCCCTTTTATTTATTAAGTTATGGTGTAGGTCAAGGTGCTGTTTAGGGGTATTTATCATCTTCAGTGATAGTTCTAGTTCTGTCTGCTATAGATGTTGATAAGTGAATTGCATTAAAGACTAGTGGAAACATTATGTAGAATGTGTCATAATATTAGCACCTGTGATGAACCACTCAAACTAGAAAGGGCTTACCCTGAACTCTACTGATGTTTGTATCATTGACTCTACCAATTCTTTATTTCTTGATCAATTCAATAACAATTTACACTTCATGGGCTAATTGTGTTAGATAAAAATTTGATTCTTAAATGGCAAACACTATTCTTGATTTCGATTTTCATTGTTTCATTTTTAGATCGACTTTTGAAAAAACGAGAGTTATTATCATGACCCTGGCGTCGTTGTGGGTGGCGGCGGCGTGGTTGTTTAGCTCTTCTTTTTTTTTTTCCTCCCCATCAGTCAAGCGTCTGTGCCGTATGCGGTGATCTTGTTTAACTTCGAGTCAAAATATATAAAAAATGTAACTTGCCGGTAGTTTGGGACATTTGAATTATTTGTAATTAATTTGTCTGGATTCTATGGTCATTAATTAAGGGGCATAATGCAAGAGAACACCGGGAGTGAAATTTATCTTTTCCCACATTCAACAGTCTGCATTCCACAGACAACTTTAAAAACATCTCCGCAAATATCTGGAAATACTCTAAATGAAAAATATAATTATTGAATAGAGTTGAAAAAGGTGCAGTTGTTCATTATGAGCACTATGTTTTAAGACGGAAATGGGTCAAAAGGCACCTGTATTTGGGGAAAGGTTGGACCTCGATTTTTTTTTCTGGAATTACTGATATTATCAAAGTACTCAAAGTGAACTATTGCGACCACCTTTTGTGCGTCTACCGACGTAGACAATAACCTTGTGAACATTCTACATGCAACAGTTTGCATTCAATCTTCATGAAAGTTTATCAGAACATACATCTCCATCAAAAACAAGGTCACAGGGTCAAATTAAAGGAAAATCTTGAGAACACTCTGGAAACATGTTGAAGTTTTGTCAACATGATTTTCTTGATGATATCTATTGGCCATTAATTTGAATAAGGGTCAAGTTGGGTCAAAAGCAAGGCCATTGGCCAAATTGAATAGAAATCAGTTAACACTAGTTATTAGCTTACCTTACCGTAAAATGAGTAATTGTGATTGACTATCTGGTTGTCATAATTAACCCTATCCCACCTGCAGACGCATTTTGACGCAATAGCATTAGACGACTTTGGAAAACATTGTGGCTGAAGGTGAAATTGCTCATGATGAGCAATTTCTCCTTTGGCCAAAATGTTTTCATCTTTATTTAACAATTAAGTTATCTCTTATGAAATTTTTTCAGGTTTTTGCTACTATGTTTTCAAAGTCGTCTGCTGCAGATTTGTTGTTTGTGGGAAAGGGGATTAACTCAGGGAAGAGATTCAGGGCCATTATGGCCCTCTTGTTGCAAAATATTAATAATTGAGAATTCTTAACCCTTTCCCTCATATAGACGCTTTCTGACACCTCTGCAGCAGACGGCTATTTGAAAACATAGTGACAAAAAAAAGAAATTGCACAAAACGTGCAATTTCTCCTTTTGCCACAATGTTTTCCACTTTTTGTCATAGGTTATCCAATCAATTATGGAGATTTTCTATGTTTTGACAAAATACGTTCAAAGTCGTCTGCTGCAGAATTGTCGTATGAGGGAAAGGGTTAAGCAACAACCCATGACATGTAGCTAGCCTTAGATTAGGACATTTAATAATATCTAGTTTGTGAAGTAAAGAATAAACTCTCAAGATCATAAATTTTCAGAATTTTTCAAATTAAGATTCCTCAAGAGATAATATCAGCAAGAAATGAATTATTCCAAAACTAGATATAAGTTCTAATACATTATGTACATCAATGCAGAATTAAGTAAGCAAGCTAAATAGACCCTCAACAGCTTTATAATCCAGACATCTGATGTAATCTATTACCTAAAAAAAATAGCTTAGACAAGATTGTAATGTAATTTGTACTACATGCACTTCCGAGAATCCGCATAATTTGAGGGACGGGCACAGATTCTTGTGTTATCTTGTTGCTAGCTGTCAACGTTTGACATATTAAATGTATCAAAATGCATTCCTAATAAATTGAATTGTCAGGAAAAGATACATTTTTCCTTAAAAAAGAAAGATTTGCAGTATGTCTGTTTCTGTTGTTTAAATGAAAAATTATGCAAATTTGTGAACAGCATTATTTCTCAGGGAAAATAATGGTGCTATATTTTTTAAGTCATCTGCTGCAGAGGAGTCAAAATGCGTCTGTATGAGGGTAAGCAATATAATAGCACATCTAGTAGACGTTGATATTGATTCAAAACATCACAACTCATAGAAAACTGTGTTAACCCTTTCCCTCATATAGACGCTTTCTGACGCCTCTGCAGCAGACAGCTATTTGAAAACATAGTGACAAAAGAAGTAAATGAAAGGTTGATTAATGAAAAAACTTGAAAACATTTTGCCGAAAGGAGAAATTGCTCATCAGAAAGCGTCAGAGTGTATGTGGGAAAGTATTAAGTAATTATTGAAATTTTATACTTACATTCATACATTAGGATATAAGCAATCACCATGTCCATCCCATTTTTGTACCATGGCTATAACTTTACAACCCCATTTTCCGGTTGATATCCCAACAAGTTAATGCATTTTGTTTTTTTTAGTGCCAGAGCATTTGACAGTATGATACTGTAAACATGGATACTCCGGAACCAGCACATTAATTTTTAGCAAATATTCCACAGATTCATGTGCTTTCATTGACATTTTATACAATCTACGAATATTAAGACATCTCTGACCTGAAATTGAATTTAGGAATGGAGAGCTACTGTAGAAAGAGATATTTGAAGTAATTCTGCTGCCGATATTGTTATAAGACTTCAACAATAGGGATTGGTTTCAGCCTTGTTTTAAATGAGACTGTCTTCGGAATTATTGCCTACTAAAGCAATTGGCTTTGATGATCCCCTTGATCAAAATTAATCCTTGGTTCAAAGATTACTCATGATCTTGACCCACGGGTCACCTGGACACACTGCTGGGGTATTAGTCCTAGTTTTATCTGTTTTAATTTGGCATTCTTTTCTCTTTTATAATTTCATCTTGGAAAAGTTTCAAGGAGTGTATAGTAGATACTTGGGTTAGGCCCTGATGGAATGTACTGAGACATTTAGATTTCATCTCTCCCTTGAGATTCAATTGAAAGCTTTGTAACAACAAACTGAAGCTGTTTCTCATTATGAGTAATTGATTTTAATGCCCTTCCTCATCCTCCCTGGATGAGTTTTTTTTGGAAATGCAGTGTTAGCTTTAATTGTTTGGCACTTTCAAGATCTTTAAAATTGGCAATAAAAGTTGACCAGTTGGAGAGACGTGGCTTTCATATTGAGCACGACATATTGTGTTAAATATATCTATTGTTTCAATTTAGTTGCTGACTAGGAAATTCGTGTTACACAATTACATTTTGTATCTTCACAATAAAGCTTTAACCTTTTCTAACCTATAGACGCTTTCTGACACATATATGCAGGAGACATTTCAGTAATTATACTCTTTTTTTTTTTTATACCCCTGGAATCACCGATTCTGTGGGCATCTAGTTTTTGGCCTGTCTGTCTGTCTGTCTGTCTGTCTGTCTGTCGAAAAAAACTTTAACCTTGACCAATACTTTTGAACCATAACGGCTACCATATTTCACATGTGTATTCCTTGTGCCATGACCTTTCTGTCAGTACCAAAATGTTTGACCTTGTGACCTTGACCTTTGACCTATATGTTGCCATTCGGGGGGGGGGGGGCATCAGTGTTTCACAAACACATCTTGTTTTTAAAGAATTTCCATGTATTTGCATCATGGGTTTTCAAAGTCGTCTGGTACAGTTTTTTTGTATGTGAAAAAGGGAGGTAAATAACAGATGTAAGATAACAATTATACACAATGTTTTCTGTAATAAATGTCTGGTCGCTTACATTAAGTTAACCATTTCCCTCATATAGACGCTTTCTGACGTCTCTTCTGCAGACAGCTTTTTGTAAACATAGTGACAAAAGAAGAAATTACTCAAAACGAGCAATTTCTCCTTTTGCCACAATGTTTTCCACTTTTAGTCAAAGGTTATCCATTCAATTATAGACATTTTCTATTTTTTGACAAAATATGTTCGTCTGCTGCAGAATTGTCGTATGAGGGAAAGGGTTAGTTAACCTAAGTAACTTTTTAGGTCACAAGTTGTTATCAAGCTGCGTCACGCTATGATACGCTGTAACACGTTGTACTACGTTATGAGCTGCGTTATGCTATGATACGCTGTAACACGTTGTACTACATTATGAGCTGCGTTATGCTATGATACGCTGTAACACGTTGTACTACGTTATGAGCTGCGTCATGCTATGATACGCTGTAACACATTGTACTACGTTATGAGCTGCGTTATGCTATGATACGCTGTAACACGTTGTACTACGTTATGAGCTGCGTTATGCTATGATACGCTGTAACACATTGTTCTACGTTATGAGCTGCGTTATGCTATGATACGCTGTAACACGTTGTACTACGTTATGAGCTGCGTTATGCTATGATACGCTGTAACACGTTGTACTACGTTATGAGCTGCGTTATGCTAGGATGTTTTACCATGTACAACATTGTGCTAAGATTTGGTTTGTTGTGGTATGCTATATATGATACACTCTGTCGGGTCAATGTATTGTAATAATTTCAACAGTCTTGGTAGAGGGTCAACAATGCCTGACATATGCGAGTCATAACGAAGCACAGCGTGGCACAATGAGGCAATAGCGTGCGGTAGCGAGACATAACCTGACTTTGATATTTGTTGTCACCTTTTAAAGTTTGTCACAACGGAAATACAACTAGGCGACAGCGTGGCTAGGACGTGGCAACAAAGTGGCACCCCGCTGAAATTTCCAAATAGTTGGTGTCAGAAACGGAGTACAACTGCGAGGTCAAAACGTGACACTATGACTGGGGCATTAGGGCATACAGTAAATTAGTAGCACTGCAGAGCTCTAGAGATAAGGGGTATTTTTCAAATTTTAAAATCCTTATTGACATTCAAACCCTATGTTGTGGGTACTCAAAAGAATCGTCTCAGTGAGACGATTCTTTTTGAGTACCCACAACATAGGATTTGGTTGAGTAATAAGAGAAATATTGTGGGAAAAAGACCTGTTCACTCCCTCGTATCTAGTCCTCTGGTTGGTGCCACTGATCATGCAACATGTTGACCAGTTCAGTTGATGTAACATTTATGTCGAGTACCGGATCAATTGTCTCCAGTGTGGATAACCAATATCTCAGAGAGAAGATAAAAGTTTGGGATAATGTAGAGCTGTGAATGGTAATTCCTTGATGGTGCTAATGTGCTTGCTCCCAAATTACAAACCATGGTTGCCAAGCTTTTAAACCATTCATCATTATGTACACTCATCCATTTTAACTCTTTCCTTTAGTTTGTTCGGTCTTTTAACCCTTTGCGTCATATAGACGCTTTCTGACACTTGCAGCAGACGGCTTTTTGCAAGCATTGTGATAAAAGAAGAAATTGCTCAAAATGAGCAATTTCTCCTTTTGCCACATTATGTTTTCCACTTTTAGTCATTGGTTATCCATTCAATTAAAGAGATTTTCTATTTTTTTACAAAATATGTTCAAAGTCATCTGCTGCAGAATTGTCGTATGAGGGAAAGGCTTAATGCCTCTGTTGAAAATAGGAGTCATTGTTTCAACCCTAATTCCCACATACGGAAGCTTTCTGAAACAGACGACTTTTCAAAACATTGTGATAAAAAGAAGAAATTGCTCATGATGAGCAATTTCTAATTTTGCCACAATGCTTCCACTTTTAGTCTGTGATTATCCATTCAATTATAGGGATTTTCCATTTATTGACAAAATGTGTTCAAAGTAGTCTGCTGCAGATTTCTTGTACGTGGGAAAGGGTAAATCCCTACAATGACATGGAAGCCCTCTTGCTGATGACTTGTGGAAAAATAGAGAAATTAGAACCAGGCAGTCTGATCATGATCGGTTAGCTGTTACGAGAAAATTTATGCTTTTGCTACAATATGTTTTTAACTTTTAAGTAATTATCGTAACCTTTATTTGCAGAGGTTTTCCATATACTTTTCAGTAGATCATTTTGAAGTCATCTGCTGCAGAGTTGTTGTATGTTGGCAACGGTTTGATTCCCTACAATGATATGGATGCCTTGTGGAAAATAGAGCAATTAGAACCAGGCAGTCTGATCATGATCGGTTCCCTGTTTGCCATCTAGCAAATTAACGCTTTCCCTCATACGACAATTTTGCAGCAGATGCATTTAAACATATTTTGTCAAGAAATTAGAAAATCTCTATAATTGAATGGATAACCTATGACTAAAAGTGGAAAACATTGTGGCAAAAGGGGAAATTGCTCGTTTTGAGCAATTTCTTCTTTTGTCACTATGTTTTCAAAAAGCTGTCTGCTGCACAGGCGTCAGAAAGTGTCTATATGAGGGAAAGGGTTAAGCATTTTCTTTATCTGTTTATGACAAAATATATTATACTCTATACATGTGTGATTTGATTGTACTGTATTCATCTTGCATCCACTATTGAACGTCTTTTGTATGACGCCGCCTAGATGTTATACTTTTTCCTCAGTTGTTTTCAGAGCAGATATCTTCACAAAAATATCACATCATATAAATTGTTAATGCGACGTGCCAATCAATTTCTT